>ONZH01006921.1:0-52525 GCA_900303285.1 Rhinella marina | reverse complement strand
AAGTGATCAGACGGTGTGTATGAACACCAGGTATGAGAAATTACTTTGCAAGAGAACGCACAGTACAGTTGCCAATTATGAAAGGCCTATATATTGTATATTTTTCAAGGTACACAGCCGTGTACTAAGTGATCAGACGGTGTGTATGAACACCAGGTATGAGAAATTACTTTGCAAGAGAACGCACAGTACAGTTGCCAATTATAAGGCCTATATATTGTATATTTTCAAGGTACACAGCCGTGTACTAAGTGATCAGACGGTGTGTATGAACACCAGGTATGAGAAATTACTTTGCAAGAGAACGCACAGTACAGTTGCCAATTATAAGGCCTATATATTGTATATTTCAAGGTACACAGCCGTGTACTACTAAGTGATCAGACGGTGTGTATGAACACCAGGTATGAGAAATTACTTTGCAAGAGAACGCACAGTACAGTTGCCAATTATAAGGCCTATATATTGTATATTTCAAGGTACACAGCCGTGTACTAAGTGATCAGACGGTGTGTATGAACACCAGGTATGAGAAATTACTTTGCAAGAGAACGCACAGTACAGTTGCCAATTATAAGGCCTATATATTGTATATTTCAAGGTACACAGCCGTGTACTAAGTGATCAGACGGGTGTGTATGAACACCAGGTGGTATGAGAAATTACTTTGCAAGAGAACGCACAGTACAGTTGCCAATTATAAGGCCTATATATTGTATATTTCAAGGTACACAGCCGTGTACTAAGTGATCAGACGGTGTGTATGAACACCAGGTATGAGAAATTACTTTGCAAGAGAACGCACAGTACAGTTGCCAATTATAAGGCCTATATATTGTATATTTTCAAGGTACACAGCCGTGTACTAAGTGATGATCAGACGGTGTGTATGAACACCAGGTATGAGAAATTACTTTGCAAGAGAACGCACAGTACAGTTGCCAATTATAAGGCCTATATATTGTATATTTCAAGGTACACAGCCGTGTACTAAGTGATCAGACGGTGTGTATGAACACCAGGTATGAGAAATTACTTTGCAAAGAGAACGCACAGTACAGTTGCCAATTATAAGGCCTATATATTGTATATTTCAAGGTACACAGCCGTGTACTAAGTGATCAGACGGTGTGTATGAACACCAGGTATGAGAAATTACTTTGCAAGAGAACGCACAGTACAGTTGCCAATTATAAGGCCTATATATTGTATATTTCAAGGTACACAGCCGTGTACTAAGTGATCAGACGGTGTGTATGAACACCAGGTATGAGAAATTACTTTGCAAGAGAACGCACAGTACAGTTGCCAATTATAAGGCCTATATATTGTATATTTCAAGGTACACAGCCGTGTACTAAGTGATCAGACGGTGTGTGTATGAACACCAGGTATGAGAAATTACTTTGCAAGAGAACGCACAGTACAGTTGCCAATTATAAGGCCTATATATATTGTATATTTCAAGGTACACAGCCGTGTACTAAGTGATCAGACGGTGTGTATGAACACCAGGTATGAGAAATTACTTTGCAAGAGAACGCACAGTACAGTTGCCAATTATAAGGCCTATATATTGTATATTTCAAGGTACACAGCCGTGTACTAAGTGATCAGACGGTGTGTATGAACACCAGGTATGAGAAATTACTTTGCAAGAGAACGCACAGTACAGTTGCCAATTATAAGGCCTATATATTGTATATTTCAAGGTACACAGCCGTGTACTAAGTGATCAGACGGTGTGTATGAACACCAGGTATGAGAAATTACTTTGCAAGAGAACGCACAGTACAGTTGTTAAGGCCTATATATTGTATATTTCAAGGTACACAGCCGTGTACTAAGTGATCAGACGGTGTGTATGAACACCAGGTATGAGAAATTACTTTGCAAGAGAACGCACAGTACAGTTGCCAATTATAAGGCCTATATATTGTATATTTCAAGGTACACAGCCGTGTACTAAGTGATCAGACGGTGTGTATGAACACCAGGTATGAGAAATTACTTTGCAAGAGAACGCACAGTACAGTTGCCAATTATAAGGCCTATATATTGTATTTTTCAAGGTACACAGCCGTGTACTAAGTGATCAGACGGTGTGTATGAACACCAGGTATGAGAAATTACTTTGCAAGAGAACGCACAGTACAGTTGCCAATTATAAGGCCTATATATTGTATATTTCAAGGTACACAGCCGTGTACTAAGTGATCAGACGGTGTGTATGAACACCAGTATGAGAAATTACTTTTGCAAGAGAACGCACAGTACAGTTGCCAATTTATAATGCCTATATATTGTATTTTTCAAGGTACACAGCCGTGTACTAAGTGATCAGACGGTGTGTATGAAACACCAGGTATGAGAAATTACTTTGCAAGAGAACGCACAGTACAGTGCCAATTATAATGCCTATATATTGTATTTTTCAAGGTACACAGCCGTGTTTGTGACTAAGTGATCAGACGGTGTGTATGAACACCAGGTTTTGAGAAATTACTTTGCAAGAGAACGCACAGTACAGTTGCCAATTATAATGCCTATATATTGTATATTTCAAGGTACACAGCCGTGTACTAAGTGATCAGACGGTGTGTATGAACACCAGGTTTGAGAAAATTACTTTGCAAGAGAACGCACAGGTACAGTTGCCAATTATATGCCTATATATTGTATTTTCAAGGTACACAGCCGTGTACTAAGTGATCAGACGGTGTGTATGAACACCAGGTATGAGAAATTACTTTGCAAGAGAACGCACAGTACAGTTGCCAATTATAATGCCTATATATTGTATTTTTTCAAGGTACACAGCCGTGTACTAAGTGATCAGACGGTGTGTATGAACACCAGGTATGAGAAATTACTTTGCAAGAGAACGCACAGTACAGTTGACAATTATAATGCCTATATATTGTATTTTTCAAGGTACACAGCCGCTGTACTAAGTGATCAGACGGTGTGTAGAACACCAGTATGAGAAAATTACTTTGCAAGAGAACGCACAGTACAGTTGGCAATTGAAAGGCCTATATATTTGTATTTTTCAAGGTACACCAGCCGTGTACTAAGTGATCAGACGGTGTGTATGAACACCAGGTTATGAGAAATTACTTTGCAAGAGAACGCACAGTACAGTTGCCAATGTAAAGGCCTATATATTGTATTTTTCAAGGTACACAGCCGTGTACTAAGTGATCAGACGGTGTGTATGAACACCAGGTATGAGAAATTACTTTGGCAAGAGAACGCACAGTACAGTTGCCAATTATAATGCCTATATATTGTATTTTTCAAGGTACACAGCCGTGTACTAAGTGATCAGACGGTGTGTATGAACACCAGGTATGAGAAAATTACTTTGCAAGAGAACGCACAGTACAGTTGCCAATTATAATGCCTATATATTGTATTTTCAAGGTACACAGCCGTGTACTAAGTGATCAGACGGTGTGTATGAACACCATTATGAGAAATTACTTGCAAGAGAACGCACAGTACAGTTGCCAATTATAATGCCTATATATTGTATTTTTTCAAGGTACACAGCCGTGTACTAAGTGATCAGACGGTGTGTATGAACACCAGGTATGAGAAATTACTTTGCAAGAGAACGCACAGTACAGTTGCCAATTATAATGCCTATATATTGTATTTTCAAGGTACACAGCCGTGTACTAAGTGATCAGACGGTGTGTATGAACACCAGGTATGAGAAATTACTTTGCAAGAGAACGCACAGTACAGTTGCCAATTATAATGCCTATATATTGTATTTTTCAAGTACACCAGCCGTGTACTAAGTGATCAGACGGTGTGTAATGAACACCAGGTATGAGAAATTACTTTGCAAGAGAACGCACAGTAACAGTTGCCAATTATAATGCCTATATATTGTATATTTCAAGGTACACAGCCGGTGTACTAAGTGATCAGACGGTGTGTATGAACACCAGGTATGAGAAATTACTTTGCAAGAGAACGCACAGTACAGTTGCCAATTATAAGCCTATATATTGTATATTTCAAGGTACACAGCCGTGTACTAAGTGATCAGACGGTGTGTATGAACACCAGGTTTGAGAAATTACTTTTGCAAGAGAACGCACAGTACAGTTGCCAATTATAAGGCCTATATATTGTATTTTTCAAGGTACACAGCCGTGTACTAAGTGATCAGACGGTGTGTATGAACACCATGTATGAGAAATTACTTTGCAAGAGAACGCACAGTACAGTTGCCAATTATAATGCCTATATATTGTATTTTTCAAGGTACACAGCCGTGTACTAAGTGATCAGACGGTGTGTATGAACACCAGGTATGAGAAATTACTTTGCAAGAGAACGCACAGTACAGTTGCCAATTATAATGCCTATATATTGTATTTTTCAAGGTACACAGCCGTGTACTAAGTGATCAGACGGTGTGTATGAACACCAGGTTATGAGAAATTACTTTGCAAGAGAACGCACAGTACAGTTGCCAATTATAATGCCTATATATTGTATTTTTCAAGGTACACAGCCGTGTACTAAGTGATCAGACGGTGTGTATGAACACCAGGTATGAGAAATTACTTTGCAAGAGAACGCACAGTACAGTTGCCAATTATAATGCCTATATATTGTATATTTCAAGGTACACAGCCGTGTACTAAGTGATCAGACGGTGTGTATGAACACCAGGTTTGAGAAATTACTTTGCAAGAGAACGCACAGTACAGTTGCCAATTATAAGGCCTATATATTGTATTTTTCAAGGTACACAGCCGTGTACTAAGTGATCAGACGGTGTGTATGAACACCAGGTATGAGAAATTACTTTGCAAGAGAACGCACAGTACAGTTGCCAATTATAATGCCTATATATTGTATTTTTCAAGGTACACAGCCGTGTACTAAGTGATCAGACGGTGTGTATGAACACCAGGTATGAGAAATTACTTTGCAAGAGAACGCACAGTACAGTTGCCAATTATAATGCCTATATATTGTATTTTTCAAGGTACACAGCCGTGTACTAAGTGATCAGACGGTGTGTATGAACACCAGGTATGAGAAATTACTTTGCAAGAGAACGCACAGTACAGTTGCCAATTGAAAGGCCTATATATTGTATTTTTCAAGGTACACAGCCGTGTACTAAGTGATCAGACGGTGTGTATGAACACCAGGTATGAGAAATTACTTTGCAAGAGAACGCACAGTACAGTTGCCAATTATAATGCCTATATATTTTATAGTTCAAGGTACACAGCAGTAGTGCCAAATATAGTTTGGTATGTAGCAGAGCACCTAATACACCACTAATGCCTCTCTCTGTCCCTACTCCAGCAGCTATCCCTGAATACAGCAGACGTTCTCTGCAGAGTATATATTGTAGTAAAGCTATCACTGCACTATATTAGCCCTGATAAGGGCTTTTAATCACGCTCCTGCCTGTCCAGCAGCTAAAACCTATCTCTCCCTTCTCCAGCCTCTGTCCCTGACTAAGTTCACGCAGCATATGCGTACGAGCAGGAAGAGCTGAGTTTTTAATATTCGAGGTCACATGGTTTTTCCAGCCAATGCATGTAGACGCCGTTTTCGCGCTGCCAGCGTGCTCAGCGTGCCTGTCATACCCCCCCTGCATGGTGATTGGTGGAAAAAGAGCGCCAGGGAAGGTGGGAGGGGAAACGAATTCTAAGTGCGCCATCGCCGTTATACTCGAAAGAAATCGAGCACGCCGAATATCGTAGTATTCGATCGAATACCAGCTCGATCGAACACTACTCGCTCATCTCTAATGATGACCTATCCTCAGGATAGGTCATCAGTATCTGATCGGTGGGGTTCCGACACCCGGGACCCCCACGATCAGCTGTTTGAGAAGGCATCGGCGCTCCCATGAGCACCGTAGCCTTCTCCTAGCTTTTCCTAGGCCAGTCACGTCACTTTCATTGATACCTTGGCCTAGGAGCAGCTCAGCCCTATTCACTTGATACCAAGCACAGCCGCTGTACAATGTACGGTGCTGTGCTTGGTAAGCTGCGAGAAGGTAGTGGCGCTCACAGGAGCGCTGGTACCTTCTCAAACAGCTGATCGGCGGGAGTCCCAGGTGTCTGACGCCCACTGATCAGATACTAATGACCTATCCTGAGGATAGTATTCAATCAGACCGGCACTTCGCTTTTAGTTTTTCTAGATGCTTTTATTGTCACATATATACATTAGTGTGGCGCGTTTTGGCTATATTAGCCTTCCTCACAAATTGAGGAAGGCTAATATAGCCGAAACGCGTCACACTAATGTATATATGTGACAATAAAAGCATCTAGAAAAACTACAAGCGAAGTGCCGGTCTGATTGAATACTGGTAATAGAGGAGCGTCCCTCCTTGACGCTAGCACCGCTGAACTCAACACCGCAGTGCCGTCCAAGCACCCTCTCCAACTATCCTGAGGATAGGTCATCAGTAGTAAAATCTTGGAAAACCCCTTTAAATAAATAATAACAATAATACATTAAATTTATTGTCCATCCTGAGCCACTGTGATAGATTTGGTGAATTGCCTGGACTACCATTAGTTTATATTGGGCCCTACTGTTTCTAATTAGTTAGAACCCTGAAGGATGGAGGATCCAGAGTAAGAGAATGAAACTAAACGGGTGGTTCTTGGGGATCTACACAAAAGTTTTTTTTTTTCTATTTAGCTATTGAATTAAGGTATTGAATTCATGTTTTCTTTTAATTTTTTATGTTCCTTCCACTCTTCTTCGGAGGACGGTATTACAGAAGCAGCATCCGGTTTTCCAGGGGGAAGGTAATTGCTGTGTATAGCATTTCCACACCTGTTACTGCTTGGCTGTGACATCAAAGTACAAAACCGCTTCACTCAAGATCCCCAAGTAAGCACATTTACATGACCTTACTAACATTATTAAATATTTGAAGGCAGTAATATGCCAGCCATGGTGTACTGTAAAGAGTGGTGCAGTTGGCAAAAGCAGAATGGTTCCTAAATATTTTATCACGACTGCAAAAAGCTTAGAGTGTTAATGATTTCTGCATCAATGTCATCACCGTAGGAAGTCTAGACATTTTGATCTTTATTCTTTATGTCAGAACCTGCCGCATCTCGTTTCACATGTATCAGGACCCAGGCCTTTAAAAGAAATATGTGCAGGGCTATGTGTTAGTGAAATTCATGCTGTGATTCAGTGTGGCAGATTCATCAAAATGACTTTGACTGTGAGCCCTGACGGATGTCAGGCCTTCACTTCAGAACGCACTCACTATGCGATGATATTAGCTCTGCCACTGATTTCTACGTTAATATGTTGCCTGAAATGAGAGTCTGTTAAATAGCATCAAATTATGTCACTTTTAAACAGCGATGTCCGTACATGCAGAGATAAAAGGCTGAATAGAAACAGAGCACATAACAAGCTGACTTTATTTGGCAGAAATATCGGATTTCATGGCCGGAAAAAGAATTAGCCTTCTTTAAAAGATGTATTTGACCCATTTTTATGGTAGATGACCCTTTTTAAATTTCTATTGTTGGACAGATACATTTGAATGTGTTTGTTCTCTGTATAAATGCAATGGCCAGCAAGTTAGAATGATCTCTATAAATCCCAATGCTATAACATTATAAATTCCAGTTACAAGAATAAAATAATTTGTCCTTGTTCATATTGAGATCCTTCATGGGTATATTATGGCTGGAATGATAAAAATCTGAACAAAACAGAACTCTAAATCTCAGAACACTCATTATCAATTCTGTTTTTCACATCCAAAAATGTTAAAACATATCAGAGCCAGGAAAAAAGAAAGGAACAGTGAAGATGGGGGTCACCTAACCTGTATAGACGTGTGCACAGTCACCTGCTCTCTTTTCCTTTTGCTCCCTCTCACCCCTATACCTCTTTGCTTGTGCATGCTATTGTCCAAATTTTGCCTAATTTGTAGGCATGTCTACAAATACGTAAAGCTCTCCTGCACATTAGTAGGAATATCCACAGGCAACTGAAGATATTTAGTTGGAATCTAATGGAGATTACTGTTATGAACAGCAGGGGTTTGCCTATTGCTTCAGGTTCACCTAGTTACTAACCTTGTTTGCACCTATGAAATTGGCTGACCTGTTGCACGTGCACTTGGCAGCTGAAGACATCTGTGCTGGTCCCATGTTCATATGTGCCCACATTGCTGAGAAAAATGAAGCTTCAATGTATGAAAATGAGCCTCTAGGAACCACCAGGACACTGCCATTACACCTAGAGGCTCTGCTCTCTCTGCAACTGTCACACCCTCTGCACTTTGATTGACAGAGCCAGGCAGTGAAAACATGGCTCTGACTTCTCCTAAAGTCAATCAATGTGGATAGCATGTGGCAGTTGCAGAGAGAGCTGAGCCTCTAGGAGTAATGATAATGCAGTCATTGTTTTTAGAGGCTCATTTGCACATATTAAAACACCATTTTTGTCAGCAATACGGGCACCTATGAACAGTGACCAAAACATATGCCTTTTCCTACTAAGCGTATATATGCAATGGGTCAGCCAGTTTCATAGGCATAAATCTGATGACAGATGCCCTTTCATCTAGGTTTGGTTATTGTCTGCCTTGCTGTGTTGATTGGGGTGAACTGCTGATTGTTGAGTCTATTTATATTCAGGCCTCAATTCCTTTTTGTTGTCAGGTATAGTATTTCCCATGCTATTTTCCTCCTATATTCTGTTATTCTGATCTTTTTCTATTTTATTGTGCATTCAGACAGGTAGGGCAAGGAAAGCAACCCACATTGGACTCTTCTCCCTGGCAACACTGGCACTTTTTGTTGAGTTTGGAATTTCAATACTCTAAAAGTAGCCACTGTCATCACAGAAGTGATAGACTGCTGAAATCAGGTGGTCTGTCGTTACACTATTTTCCCCTTCATTAGGGCGAACTGATTTTTTATCACCAGTGGCTTTGTCCACTCTCCCCATTGTAGGCTGTTGGCTAAATGATCGATTGCCCAACAGCTATTAAAGGACACTACCATTCCTAGAATCGTCTACTGTCTTAAATGCCTAACCAATGTATGACGCCACCATTCTTTCTGTTTCCAGGTCTGTTCATTAAATGCTATGTAACTGTTATGTATTGTATTTCATATACTGTGCCTAGTTTACCAGCAGGTGGCTTTGTATCTGGCAGACAGTACCTTTAGATAGAATGAAACTTAAAGGGGTATTCCCATCTCACAAATGAAGTTTGTATAGTTAGATATAGCCATACCAATATTATAACTAATAGAATGTATCTATATAAAATGTACCGTTTAGAAGATTTTCTTATTTGTATAGGCATTGTCCCACACACATCAGTCAGGCCGTTGCCCCTGGTTACGGCCACCGTGGCCATGTAGTAGTGGTGGCCAGCTTGCTGTTGTTCAATCCCGCTCTGAGGTAACTGCTGTATTGTGAACGCACATTGGTTGAGCATGCGGAGACACATCTTAGGGTTGTAGCATTTTTGTCTGAGCTTCTAAAACACAGAGAAACGGATCCTGTTGCAAGATCAGTTCATCTCTATGGAGCAGGATCTGTTTATAAAGTCTGCGTTTTGGACGGATCCTGACCATTGCATTTTGGACTGGTAGCGTCCAAAACGCAGACGTAAAAGTACCCTAAGATGTCTCCCCGCATGCTGATGCGATGTGCGCTCACAATACAGCAGTTACCTCAGAGCGGGTTTGAAAAGGAGCAAGCCGGCCACCATTACTACATGGCCGCGGTGGTCGTAACTAGGGGCAACGGCCTGACTGATGTGTTTGAGACAATGGAAATACAAATAGGCAAACCTTCTAAACGGTACATTTTATATAAATATATTCTATTAGTAATAATATTGGTATGGCTATATCTAACTATACAAACTAAATTTGTGAGATGGGAATACCCCTTTAACATAGCATTCTCCCCCTTTTGGGAAAAAGTGGGCTAGTCCAGCTTCCTACCAAGGGGGGGGGGGCTTGCAGGAAGCTGTAGTTGAGAGTGTACTTGAAAGTTGGAGGAAGGAGTGAAACAGCGTGGTGTAGTGAGGGAGCATTTCCCTCTCATTGCTGCAGCAGCTTTGGGAAAGAAGCTCAGAGAGCTCATTCCTGATATATAAAATGACTTATTACCTTTGAGAGGGAAAATGGTGCCAAACACACCCTACTCAGGAAACGGGTCACAGGATACCTTACTCTCATAGGAAACAGTAACTGAAGCTGATAGTAATCAGACTGAAGCCAGAGATTAGCACAGCAGAGAGAGAGAGAAAAAAAAGTATTCAAGTTTACCTGTCAGTTTACATTAGCCTGCTGGAGCCAAGAGAAAGATCAAATATTTTTGGATGACACCAGTTCATTGCAAGTTTATTCAAGTAAAAGCCATTAAACTTCACCAAGCCTGGACTCTACTTACAGCCCGTCGCACTATGAGAATGCATGAGATTGTATTGTACATGTACTTGGTATGGACGCTACTGGAATAGTACATACAGTACATATGTCCTGCTAAGGTGTAGCTAAAATCTTCTTTGTCTGGACTTCTTCTGTTCCTCTTGTGCCATGATTTTTCTGCTTTATACTGTAATACCAAATTATAGTTTCTTGGGAAAATTTTTGTTTGAAAGCAACCTTCATATTGTTCTAAAACTCATTTAGGAATCTATAAATTTCCTGCTCTGTAAAAGATTTCTCCTACCCCCTTCTCCCTGCTCAGCCTGACCCTCTTTTCCCACCACAGCAGGTGCTGATTTCCAGCAAATGAAAAAGTTTCTACTTCGACAGCCCTGTAAATACTATATGCCTACCGTTTACAGTCAATAAGCTCTCACTTTCAGGAATCTGAAAGGAGTTAAAGTATAGCCCATGAAGCAGGCGAGAAAGCTTTCAATAAAACCACATTTTTTATGCTATCATCATAACATTATATAACCGTAATGATTGGAAAATATATGTAACTACATAGAATTATATTATTTCCTTATTATCACCCACAGACCTTGCTTGAGACTTTCCACAGCTAATCCAGTTTAGTGGACAAAGCACGTACTTGTCAAGTATTCCGGTTCATTTCATCCTAAGACATTGTTGTCACTAGAACAGTCGGATAATGAATTATTCAATTTATAACGGGAAAATATTAGCCAAATGTTTATAATTACATGAAAATGTTTCAGTAATTACAAAGCCATGTGTGATACATGCTCATTATTCATTGTGCATGTTCAATGTCACATACAGCTCACTGGAACAGCTGGCCAGATGTTAGACTGTGCAACAGCTACTGGACATTTTCCCTCTGGATTTCTTTAATGGAAACCTAAATCCAGTTCCTGTTCCAGGCTTTAACCAAAATCCTACAAGGACTTCTCCTCTTTTAATTAACTCTTAGCAATAACCTTCTATTAGTCCTATGATAAAATTATTATTTATATTATTCAGTTATGTTAAGGCTGACTGTTGCCTGCAGTGCATTGATAGATTGCAGGCTGCTCCAAATGGAACCATGAAGTCTACTGATGGATCTACAGGGTCTCTGAATGGAGCTGAAATCTCTCCATAATCCTAAAGGGATATTAAGAAGTTGTTATGTACGTAAGTATCTCATTTATTTTTTGGTATGGTTGAGCAGGATACAATACATTGTTGTGGACTACATGCTCAGATATATTCCCCCAATACATTTTTTGGCTTGAATAGTAATGATAGTGGTTACCCTCCCTTCTATTTAGAATTGGAGATTGGTTGTTTTAACCACAATGCCTTTCAGTCTGGTAGTAATAGCTTTGCACAGACCTTTTGCTAGGGTATGTCCACATATTATATACGGAATATATAATCCATCTGAGATTTCCCTACAAACTCTAGAAAAAATTCTTGGCAAAGAATGCATTATGCATGTTTTATATGTGGATTTTGTCAAAGATTTTTTCATGGATTTGCCAAAGATTTAACCCTGGAAGTCCACGATGGGAAATCTATAGAAAGAATAGATATGCTGCGGAAAAAGAAAGCTTGGAAATTTATGTGCCGATATTATTCCATAGTTAGGTTACTTTCACACTGGCGTTTTTATTTTCCGGTATTGAACTCCGTCATAGGGGCTCAATACCGGGAAAAAACGCTTCAGTTTTGTCCCCATTCATTGTCAATGGGGACAAAACTGAACTGAAGAGAACGGAATGCTCCTAAATGCATTCCGTTCAGTTCTCTTCAGTCTCCAGACCGGAGAGCAAACCGCGACATGCTGCGGTTTGCTCTCCGGTCTGGGCATCGGCATCAAGACGGATCCGGAATGACCCCCAATGCAAGTCAATGGGGACGGATCCGTTCAGTGTGACACAATGGTAAACGGATCCGTCCTCCATTGACTTTCAATGGAGTTCATGACGGATCCGTCACCTTGCACTTTCCCCTCCCCCCAGCAGGGGGCGCTGTGTGGAAACTTACCCTTGTGCGCGCCGTCCTCCTCGTCACTGGTCAGATCCGGAGCTGGGACAGGTCGGGAGCTGCTGGGATAGGTAAGTAAACCCACCCCCTCCTCCTCACAGTGTCTGACATGCACCTGGGGCAGCACGGAACCGGCAGGAACCTTCACCCGCCGGATCCATGCTGCCGCTAGTGTGAAAGGGGCCTTATAGGGGTCAAAATATGGCAAAGAAAAACAAAATGAAGTTAGCATGACAATTTTACTGTGTACGGAACCCTTTAAAATGAAACCCATAAACCTATGGTGGAATAGTTTTTTTTTTTTTCAATTTCACCCCATTTTGAATATTTTTCCAGCTTCCCATTACATTGGATATAACAATAAATGGTGCCATTACTGCCATTAGAAAGTACAACTTGTCTTGCAAAAAACAAGTCATCATGCGGCTATGCGAACTGGAAAATAAAAACTGGTTTCCAGAAGTCAGAAGGAAAGAAAAGAAAATAGAAAAAAAACTGTAAATCTCTGTGTCAGGAAGGGTAACTCCTTCATTTTGGGGCTCCCTAGCATCATCAGTACTGGCCATTCAACTCTTTTTTGCATCTACTTCTCATTTCAGCTAAGGCTAGTTTCACAGTTGTGCCAGAGTTCTCCAGATCCTGCACTGCCAGATACTACTGCCTTCCCTGTCGGACCACATTTACTATATTTGGGTCCAGCAGAGATCTGGACGCTACCCGGCAAATATGCCGTTTTTGTTTGGCTGATTCCTGGCATTGTCTGGCAGACTTGCTGGATGGAAAACCTGGCCGCAGGAGTGAAAGAAACCTTAAAAATGGATGGTATGGCCAAATCCTGTTTCTTCTCACTAATTTCTTCTCACTTTAAAGAATTAACACAATTTCTGGACTTTGGGACATCAGATTAAAGGAAATTCACTGTACTATTATACCGTGACACGTAGTAAGCCTCCAAATATATGCAACCTATATTTATTCTATGATGAGCCTCTAGTTTATCGGTATATACATTAAATTATTATTACTGCTGAGTAAATTGGAACTTCCATTTGTGTCTTCGGCAAAGTTACTTTTGTTAACTTTTTGTGCATGGGTTTTGTTGTTTCTTACAGGAGGTGGGAAGTGTCCAGGGAGTGAAATCAGTAGCGTTATCATAGGATGAAAAGGTTTTACTTTGTGTTAATTAGATAAAATGTATTATGTATGAACGGAGTCCAGAGCATTTACTTAAGTATGCATCAGAGAAATTAAAAATATACATATGTATACCGAAATAACACTATCACAAATGGACTGAATGTGATTTACAATAAAGTAGGCTTCATAAACTGCCTGTCAAGGACTTTCTAGGCTCTGAACACGATGCCAGACTCAGATGGGTGAAGCTGTTTAAGTGTCCTTCTCAGTTTTTATTGATTGCTCTGATATATGAATTAAATCCTTATTCCATTAGAGGGCTCTAAAGCTGTTAAAATGTAAATCAGTACTTCCAAAAGAATATAATATTTTGTTTACATACACCATAAAAAATGGAAATTGATCAACTCATTTGGAGAGTTCAGCTGAGAACATGGAGAGCCTTTCAAATGTTTAAGAAAATGCATTTTGCTCTCTGTACGGAAGCTCGGGCAGATACATAGCAGCGTGTCCTTGATGGTGTCGGCGGCAAGAAGGACAGATATTAATCATACTGACCAATTGTCTGGACTTATGAGAGATACCAAAAGACATTCTCATCTCATCTTAATGGAAGTTATTGGGATATGAGGGCATTGCTCTCCTGTAAGTACAAATCTGTCACACATTGCCTTCAAATACAATATGGAAGCATAGGAGCATTTATTGACTACATTGACCAGGTTTATAGAAAAGTTATAAAAGTCCTTAGGATTTATCTTCAGGAGTAAACTGTTCCCATAATCACACTGCCTTTCAGAGAGAAAGTGATACCAGCAAACTATTGCTATACCTTTACAAAGAATACATAAAAAAGGAACCATAGTGATGGTAATGTATACTGTATGCTCCACAACAAGTAGGATCTACATTGAATGAATCAATTCATATCAACAAATTCTCCATCTGGGAGAGACTGTCCCTCTGCAAACGTTCCCTCACTGTCTTGGCAGACATGGCTGCACATACATTGGGGAGGATTTATCAAAACTATTGCAAAGCAGAAGAGAAGCAGGTCCTATATCAACCAATCAGATTTCAAATCTCAGTTTTCAGACATTTTTTAAAAAAATGAATGCAACAACCTGATTGGGCCTACTAGGTATAAGCTAAACATTTCCTTGTTTTCTTATATCTCTCCCATGGTATATAATACATAATGCAGCATATTGTGTATGCATAGGTGCATTAAGATCAATTAGGATTATAGGCCGTTGCTCTTGATGGATCAAACACATCTGCCCCTGCACAGACGTATATGTAGCCATAAGGATGTAGCAAAATAAGAACCCTTTCCCATTATTGTTTAAGCAACAAACGCAAAGTCAAGGCCCTTTTATATGGGCCATCACAGATCACAGCAATGGGGACCCTATACCATAGAAATAAATGGAGTGGCAGGTTGAGCATGAGCACTACAACTCCATTTATGTATATGGTACTGCTGGAAATATATTAGGCTATCTTCTGCAGTTCAATAGAGAATATTGCTTGACTTGCTGCTGCATTTCCTCTAGCATAAAGCAAGTTCTGGAATTGATGATATGGCCCCCACAGAGCCCTAGTCTCGACATCATCAAATCTGTCTGGGATTACATGAAGAGACAGAAGGATCTGAGCAGGCCTACAACCACAGAAGAGCTGTGGTAAGTTCTCCAAGATGTTTGGAACAACCTCCCTGCCGAGTCCCTTCAAAACCTGCGTACAATTGTGCCTAGAAGAATGAATGTTGTTTTGAAGATGGCACACCTAATATTGATTTGATTTTGATTTCTGTGTTGTTCATTCATATTTGATAACCTGATTAATTGATAAAAAATAAACTATTAACTCTTCTATTTTCTAACTTTTTTACAAACCTGCCTAAAATGTTTGCATAGTACTGTAAGGCTACTTTCACACTAGCGTTATGGAATTCCGGTATTGAGCTCCATCATAGGGGCTCAATACCGGATTCAAACGCTTCAGTTTTGTCCCCATTCATTGTCAATGGGGGCAAAACTGAACTAAAGACAACTGAATGCTCCTGAAAGCATTCCGTTCCGTCTTCAGACCGGAGAGCAAACCGCAACATGCTGCGGTTTGCGCTCCGTACTAGTTATCCGCACCTAAACAGATCCGGAATGACCCTCAATGCAAGTCAATGGGGACGGATCCGTTTGGTGTGGACACACTTGTAAACGGATCCGTCCTCCATTGACTTTCAATAGAGGTTATTCCGGATCCGTTTAAAAGATGCTAAAGATAATACAACCGGATCCGGAATTACGGATCCACAAGGTTGTATTATTCAGTACGGATCCGGCGGGTCCCATCACCCGCCGGATCCGTACTAACGCTAGTGTGAAAGTAGCCTAAATCATACAAAATACCTATTATACCAGTAATAAATCTGTGAGAATAATACCTAAATTTACAAATACAGATAGCATCATATGTCTTGACAGATATTCTCGAAATGTGATTACAGTTATTCTGTATAGCCCAGTGCGCCCTCAACCAAGATCCTCTTGGCTTCTATGCCCTTCCCCTAACCTTGACCTATAAAAAGACATAAGACCTCAAGCATCAATTCAACTGCATGCTAATGGAACGCGGAGCAGAAGGCACACCCTAAGAACCAGCTGCCTTTGGACTTTAAACTTCAAACACCTCTCATAATTTGGGAGTCTGTCACTGGCACTCATCTGCTGACATATTAGATTGCTAAATGCTGAGAAGGTTTCAAAAATTCCCCCCCGTAAACCGAGATCAAGACATGATATGATATCATGGGCGCAGATGGAGGGGGTGCGAAAAACAAAAATTGTGTCAGGAAGGTAATAAACGACGGTGAAAAATAAAAGAGGAACTAAACAGCTGTCAGCAGGAGAAAAATGACTTTGCCAGACAGCAAAAAAGATGCAAAGCTTTTAGAGAAATGTATATTGCATAACCATTTGGCCAATGGTAAGACTGAATGCAGCGCTCATTAAATTGTTGTGTTGCTGCTGCCTTAAAGAAATGACAACATTCTCAAGAACAATCCTTTAAAAGTGGCAAATCATTACATACATAGTTATTTGTGCAAATGTAATCCTTTTATCTCTGATGCCACGTTAAAAATAACAGCTTCAGGAACAAAGTACATTTAGCAAGGCAGAAAACTCAGAGCAGAGCTAATGGCTAGAACAGGGTTTTTGTGTGAAGAGCACCACCATTCTTCCTATATGCTGAGATGCAGACCTCTTTCTCAGGCGTTATAATGCGCGAGAGGACAGATTTATATGACAACTCCAGCCAAACCTAATATTTCAGAAGTGACAACAATTAACCCTATACTTCCAACCTCCTTTCCTCCCAACATGTTCATCGAGGTGCAGGAAGCTGGTCTGGTGTGATGTTTGGAAGGGCTCTGCTTAAATACCTTTAAAGCGGTTTATACAAGAATGGGAAACCTCCTACTTGGCCAGACTTGTAAAGATTACTTATCTGCCTCCCTACTCTGGCTCCTCTCTTCTTCTCCTCCACGCTTGCGATGCTCCTCTGGGCTCCCTTGATGTCAACATCCGGTTTGACATCACCACAGCCAATCACTGGACATGGCAGAGATCAGATCCCCTTGCATCATGATAGCATTTGTCGTGACGTTAGGAGATCTGGTCTTTGCAACCAGTGATTGGCTGCAGCGATCTCAAACCAGTTGTTGACATTAAGAGAGCCCAGAGGAGCATCACAGGCCTGGAGGAGTAGGAGTGGGGAACCAGCGCCAGGAAGCAGGTAAGTCATCTTTCCTTTACAGATCTGACCAAGTGTGTGCCATGGAACTGCTAGTGAAATACCTGCAGCATTATACAGCAGAGAAGTGCATGAGATGTAAACCAATTTCATCTACATGATGTGTAAAAAATCTGTATAAGTATATTGACCTGTGTTGTGAATATTAAATCTAAAGAATGTCAATTGATGCTATTGATTTCTGAAACGCAAATACACAACAAAATCTGTAACAACATGCAACTCTTGCAGATTTACATAGTAACATTATTTATAAGGCTGAAAAAAAGACATCTGTCCATCCAGTTTGGCCTGTTATCCTGCAAATTGATCCAGAGGAAAGCAAAAAACTTCTGTGAGGTAGAAGCCAATTTTCCTCACTTTAGGGGAAAAAAATTCCTTCCCGACTCAACAACCTCTCTTTAGTAACTATAGCCTGTAATATTAGCAGCAGATTTGGTCTAGATTTTGCTGCAGAAATTCAACTTTGTGTTCTTGAATCTTTAAAAAAAACTGTAAAAAAAAACCCATTGTGACCAGATATTAGCATTAAATTTTTGGTGCATTTTTGCAGTCAGTGGTGTATTTTTCCCAAAGAACAACATCCTCTATGCATTTTTATACGGGTGTAAAAAATGAAAACAACTTGTAATACATGTATTGTAAAAAGTGCATAAAATTCATGGCATTTTTTTTTCAAGCCAAGTTGCAAAAAACTATGGGGGGAATTTATCAAGCCCTGCACTCCAGTATCCTGGCTTTAGGGCTTTTGTGACTTACTGTATTTGTGCAAACATTTGCAACATTTTGCACTTTTACACCACTCAATCAATTTTTAAAAGTGGATGTTAAAGTGGGAATGGTTACCTATGTTAAAGGGATATATCGTTAGGATATGTCCCAATATCAATGTAGGTGCGAGATCCACCCCTGGTACCTGCACCTATACTTAGAATGGAGCCTGCAAACTGCTGAAAGGCGCACCACGCATGCACCCTCTATTAATTTCTGTGGGAGAGACGAAAATAGCCGAGTGCTGCACTCTGTTCCTTTATTTTTGGAAATCCCACTGAAATGAAGGTGAAAAGCTCCGCGCAAGCATGGCTGCCGCTCCATTTACTTCTATGGGACTCATGGAAATAGCCGAGCCAGCTCTCAGCTACTGTATTTTCGTCAGTCCCATAGAAATTAATGGAGGGTGGCCACCAATGCACACTGCGCCTTCCAGCACTTTGCAGGCTTCGTTCTATGTATAGGTGCAGGTCCCAGAGGTGGGACCTGCAAATGTCCAAAATAGGAATAACCCTGTAATTACTCTCCAGATTTATCACTGTAATTTTTTTTACAAAATTGCAAAACAAAGGGCACAAACTCACTCCAGTAGAAGGTAGCATAAGAAAACTGCATTTCTAGACAAAAGTGTGAGGCGTAAAGATGCATGAAATTTAACAAACATGATTTTTGATAAATTGAAGACAAAGTATGGCAACGCAGATTCAAGCAAAGTTCTATTTACGGAAGACTGGCATTTGATACACTGGCTTTAGTAATAAAAACGCATTGACATAAGATGAGGCCAGTTTTTTAAGAGGTGCAGGCCTCTTTATAAATCTATTTGATCTGTGATGTCCATGTGCCAGACACTGAAACCAATGACAGCTAGAAGCTGGCGTAGGTATCAATCAGAATTCATAGCAACTTTCTGGTGTAGCAAGAGTGGCAGAAATTATCTTATTAGCAGATTTTGTTGCAATTGCTGCAGAGTTCATCCTTTGCAATGGATGAAATCTGCAGTAATTCTACAGCAAATTTGAATTAAGATCCACACACAAGATTTGTTGGCAGATAAAGTTATGCCACATGTGAATCCATCCTTTGTCTGTAAGATACAAACACATGATGTAGTGAGACTTCATGCACATGGTCAAGTCCAGGGATTAATTCTTTCTGCTGCCTGAGACGAAAACCTAACCTAACCCTTTTACCACAATTAAAGCGCACGCTGCCCCCTCTTGCCCCTACCTGGTGCTGCCTGAGGCGATCTCCTAACCTAGCCTCATTGCTGGTGCACCCCTGGTCACATCTGTATTTCAGTCCATAAACTGATCTGCAAAATATGGATAACTTCTGTGTGAACTCTGAATAGAAATGGCTATCATTCACAATACAGACCTGAATAGGACATGTTCTACAAGTTGTGGTATGGCCAAATGGATCTGCAAAAAATATGGATGTGTACATGGCCCCATAGAAATGAATGGGCCAGATTGCGATCTGCAAAAATATCTATATACTAACACATTTTATAAATCGTTTCATTATCTATTAGCTAGAATTATCTTCTTATTATCATTTCTTCACATTGTTTGATTCAGAGTAGCTTTACTTAAACTTTTCTTTAAAAGGTGCAGAACACCGATGAGAAGCCAAACCTCAACTTCCCGCACCATAACTCTGTGTCTCTTTTCTACTTTATGTTGAAAACTTCTAGCTATAATTGTATTCCCATCATACCTATAGTTAGCATTAAAAAAATTAGGTCATTTGTTTAATATAGTGGATTTGGCAGCCCAAATCAATATTACAATATCATTGCTTTTTTCTGCCTGAGGCAAAAAAAAAATTCAACGGTATGCCCCATCACCTCCAGTTAATTAACAGTACACGAGGTGTGTGGGCTACCAGGTTGCAATGCAAAAGCAGCTTTAACCGCCACATATGTTTTAAATATTTTAACTAATGACTTGATGTTGGTTCCACTTATTCCTTTAAATTCCTACTGCTACATTCAAGGGATGAAAGCAAGATGTTTGTGCAGAAAGCAAATTTCGCTTTGAGCCGCAGCATCCAACCATATTGTTATATTAATAACAGATACATCAGCTGTTCGGCAGGAGTGCCTTGGAACAGGATTATTGATTTATGACTTGTTACACATCATGGGGTTAAACAGATGCAATAATTCCTTGCCGCCATCAGCCTGGAGAAAAGACCTCTCTCGTTTTGATCGAGCCTCGGTGTAATTAAAACACGATGAGCCCTGGAATTAAGTACTAAGTATTGAATTCAAGTGGACTGATCTCTAACATATGCTGTGAATACAGTATAAAAAAGTGGGCTGGGGTGTAGATGGCACGAATGGTGTGAAATATTTACATTCTTCTACGGTTTATTAACCCAGCAGATTTGCAGAGAATATTTTATTCTTCTAATCCATCTTAAAAAAGGACAACAGGGGATAAGGAGTCAATAGACATTCACTTTTTCTTGTGTTTTACATGTTGAAAAAAACAAATAAAACAGAAAACAAATAAAAAGCTGTGGAAAGAACTACTACCATATTTTCTGTCGGCAAGTATGACTTATGATGTTGATGCTGATGGTATTATATCTGTAGGCATTTTGGGAAATGACAAATACTGTAACAGGTGTGATCTTCAAAGGACCAGAAATAATCTGTTTGAAGATCTAATGGAGCGTTAATGAACATGCAGCAAATGGAATTGGAAGATGACCACACTTGGCATCAGTTTGGTATGTTTGTACAGTCATGAGAAGACATCTTGCTTACAAAATGCCTCAGCAGAACCAAATACCACAGTACACCACAAAATAATAATCCAGCAGCACAAAATACCTCCTCAGAAGATGTCCTACTGTAGTGCCCAGCACCATGTTGAGTCTTATTACTCCCGTTGCCTCAGAATAGCAATACAGTTGAATTCATGAGTCAAGAGGGCAACTACAGCTGCTAGCCAGGTATATAGGTGATTGATGCTCCCGGCTCTAGGAGCATTAGATCATTACTTACTCAGCTGGTGGCCATGTGGATGACTTGGGCATCGGCCCACAGGGAGGTTTCCCTTTAGGGTCTATGGCCAGTCCACCCCTATGTGATCCCACAGAATCTACTGTATGGACAGGAAGTCATTCTCTATTCATTCCTATGACCGCCTTGATGTCAGTCTCATGGGAAGGAATAGAGAAATTGGATTCCTGTCCACATGGCAGATTCTGTGCGACCCAGCGAGTCTCCAACTGTTGAAAGTAATGGAGGCTGAAAATAGATTAATAAATTGATAATCGGTTTTCACAATAAGAAACAGTAGAGGCCGTATCAATTGAATCTGTTGATGACGGTGGGACAGCCTGACTATCTTATGGGCATGAGGGTGTGCTGTCAGGGACATGGTGTCAAATAGGACTTAGCATGTTGAACTTCAACATGTTCGATCCTTTGTTATCGCAGGCAATAAGAACTGCTCATGCCCAATCATTGGGCTGCAGAAAGAGTCCTTACTCCTCTCTGCTCATTGAGAAGATGTGAACAATCGCCAGAACTGAGCATGCAGGTGTATGATGAAGTCAGGAAGAAAAGCTGTCAGCTGAACTATCATTGTCCAAGAGCTAGCAAATGCATATGGGTAATTTTATAGATACTTTAGTAAAACAATAAAAAAAGACAAAAAAACAGGGTTACCTTCCTATACTGACCCTGACAATATTTATCTAGTAATCAATTTGGAAACAGTAGTCACCAGGCAGGTGAAGTGGCCGGACAGCAGCAGGGAGCACAAGATGGCATATTTTATCCAGCATGTTATCCTTGGCTATTCATTATCTAGACAGTTTTATGACTGCCATGGATATCACAGCCTAAAAGATTCTTATGATGGATGGAGAGGAGAAGTTCAGAGATTCCATAGAGTAGTGCTGCGTATCCCAAGCCCTTTTCTCAGTCATTCATGCCAATGGCATTTTATCTTTGATTGATATAGAAAGTAAACAACTGTGGAAGCGAGAGTGGAGATAATATTTCCCAGAGAAGTATGGTGGGGGGGGGGGGCTTAGTAAATTATCCACCACAATTCCCTCTGACTTGTGGTAACAGTAAAAACTAATAAATGGGAACAAAAAAGCCAACCCTGCTGTTTTATTGTTGTGGTAGCATTCTGGAACTTGTATACTTCTGACTGCCAACGATAAAAGGCAGATCACATTGCTGCTACCAGTTGTGTCCCGGGAATGTATTTTCTTGCCTTGTCAGAGAAGAAGGGGGGGCATCCAAAATATCTCTTCATTTTATGCTATGAGGACATTTAAACACTGAACCTGGTAAGTGCACATTATGGGATTTAGAATAATATAACGGAATAAAATAGGTTTACTCGGTAGACGGCAGACTTTGCGTGCTGTGGCAGAGAATTTAAACCATAGTCAGTAACAACGAATGATATCTAAATATTGCAGGTTTTATTTTCTTTCAAATAAAAGGCTCAAGGACATTGAAGGAATTTCTAGAATTTGAAGAAATGCTTTTAAACAATTAAAATGACGAGACGGCCATAGGTTTCAGTACATATACAATAGTATAGTAAAAGTAGAAAAGCACTTGCACTAAAAACAAAAACATTTTCCAACTTTTCTTCAAAGAACATTATGTAGTCAGCAGAATAGTTCATAGTAACAATCTGGGCAACAATTGCCAGGGAGAGAAGCCTTTAGAGCTATACCAGTCAGCGTTACCTATATAAAATACAAGTAGCTGCTTTATAGAAGGGATGAAGACTCATGAGAGTGAAGCCTATCATTTAAAGCTGCCCATACACTTCCGATCTTCCTTTAGACAAGGATGGCATATGAGAAACTGATAGACCTACGCTGGTCTCCAGACTAGGAGAAGTCTTGCAATATTCACTTATATCCTATATGATTGTCTTGGCATGAGTCATGGGGTACTGCAGCATTAAATACCATGCTGTTGAGGTAATAAAAAGCCCCTTATCTGAAACTTACAACTGAACTGAATGTACTTTAAAAAATAGATTTTGTTAAAAAATTTTTTGTAAGGGACAATTTTGTCTAGTGGGTGCGTCATGTTGCCCCTGTTGGCAATGATCCGCCTTGATTATGAAGAAAAGAGCATTGCTGTGTGTAAACAACAAACCCTAGAGCAATTGATCTTTTCAGATACTTCAAGTGAATTGCTAGATGATAATCATGTAGAACAATGCCAAAAAAAACATTTAACGTCTTTAAAATATGAGGTGCAGAAACCTCTTGAATTGCAGCCGAGCCTAGCTATGATTCACCAGTGAATTAGTGCTATGCAAATCTGAAATAATCACATCATGATCAACTATCTGCTTCCTGAGTTGTTCTGTAAACCTTGTGGAAATGGATAGAACCAAATCTGACCCTGATGTCACCATTAATGAACAAGATGAATGCAGGAATGGGAGGCACAAGGATACCCCTGGATTTTAGAACAGGCACAGAACAAGCCTTCCCAGTCCACACATCTGTTAACTCTCTCTGCTGGCAAATTACTGTGCTGACTAAACTACCAAATACTTTGCTGTTGAGTTAGAATACTTTGCATGTTGAGTTAGAACACCTAGGTCCACCAACTGACAGGTTCATCTGATGTTCATCTTGTGTATGGCCACCTGTATTGCTGGGTTCAAGTCACTCTTTCCTTTACAGATCATGCATGTTTTTTACACGCATGAATTTTAGTGCAGAAAAAACAGTGAAATACAGCACCAGCAAAGTGAATGAGGTTTGACAAATCTCATGTACAATTAGTTTTTTTTCTTCAGTGCGGAAAATTGACTGGCCATGTGGATTTTAAAATCTGCAGCTTATCATTTGTGTGATTCTCCACTGTATGTAGAGTGGTTTTCCCGATAGACTTCAATGGGGTTGTTAACACAAACAGAAAACTACTGAAATACACAGGAGTGTGCACATTTATGAGTATTTTTGTGTGTGGTTTTGGTGTGAATTTCTTTGGTGTGGATTTTCTGCACACAAATCTGGGGAAATGCAGTGAACTTGAACTTTTGAGGCATGTACACTCCTTAGGAGATCAGTAGTGACCCAGGAGTACAAATTCTTATCACGCATCAGAGCCATCTTGCACAGCTTGGTTTTGAGAGGTCTGATCACTGATCGAGGAGCTTGTGGCAATGTGCTAATGAGCACACTTTTCATTGTTTTGTAGTAGTGAAAGGTCCAAGTTAAAATAACACTATAGTACTGCCACTATAGTATAGAGCAGGGAAGCCCAACCTGCGGCCCTGCAGCTGTTGCAAAACTACAACTCTTAGCATACCTTGACAGCCTACGATATCAGCGCATGTTGAGAGTTGTAGTTTTGCAACAGCTGGAGTGCCACAGCTTGGGCATACCTGGTATAGAGCATGTTATCCCCTGATGGGCCTTCTCACTTTATATTTGTGGTAGATCCATTAAGATGAATTGTACTTTATTGAATATACACTGTTCCATATTTACTCATGTGAGTGCACCAAAATTTGGCACCATTTGATCCATTTTTGTTGGAATTTTATGGAAAACCTCTGTGTCTAGCTTGATAAAATTGGGTAAAATTTGATGCATTTGTGGTGGAATTTTAGAAAAAAAACTCTGCACCTAGCTCGCCATGGGGTGATCTAAGATGCAACATTTTTATCCAAAATTGTGCCACAATTGTGCTGCCAAGTTGTGTCTCAAGGTAAGCCAACCAATTGTTGGTATAGTGTTAGACAAAAGTGTCTATCTCTGCACCAGATTTATCATCCAGCCTGAGCCCCTACGATTAATCTGGTGCAGGTCTAGACTCTTGTCTGAGCTTAAAGGAGTATTCCCATATCAGACAATGTGGGCAAATCGCTACCTCTGGGACCCACACCTATGTCTTAACTGCAGCTGGCAAAGTCACCTAGGGCATACTGTCTATGGGGCAGATAAAAGTAGCCCAGAGCTAGCTTGGCTATTTCTGTTTGCCCTATAGAAATGAATGGGAGCAGTGGCCACACAAGCACATTCACCTCTGTGGGGAGAGAGCCTGGTGGTGGCTGGACCCGGGGAAACCTGGGGTCCTTCAGCCACCATTTTTCCCGCTCCATTCTCGATATAGGTTCAGGTCCCAGCATTGGGACCCACACCTATCAGACAATGGGGACATATACTAGTGATATGCCTCTATTGTCTCGAGTAAGAATATCGCTTTAAGGATTAGTAAATCTTACCCATGTGTATTATAAAACTCTATGTACTGTAGCCAAGGGCATAACTACCATAGTGACAGACCATGCGACTGCAATGGGGCCCAGGGCAAGAGGGGGCCCAGTTGGGATCATTCCCTCTACTGGGGTGAAAACTTGGTCAGGACTCTAACCTCTAAATGAACAACTTTTAGCAAATGAGGCAGTGGAAAAATGGCCCAAGGATCATTGAAAGGGGTTTATATGGAAACCCTTCTGTCCTGTGTGTGTGGGTGGGGGGGGGCTGGTTTGACCTTGCTATGGGGCCCTTACTTCTCTATCTACACCACTGACTGTAGCAAGCGGATCACCAGGAAGGAAGAATATAGCGCTAATGACTCTGCAGTACATTCGATCACATTTGGTGATTGTGAGGGTTAAAGCTTTTTTCTCTATTAACATTGTATGAAAACTTACGTGCAGTTCCCCTTTAAATATAAAATATATATTAAAATATCTGGGGTGTCTGCTGTGTCTTCTCGAAACTCGATATCATGGGAAAGGCAAAATGGTTGAGAGGAGCAGAGAGCTGATTAGACAAAGAAATACAGCCATTTCTGGAACATTTCACGGCTGTGATATTCAGAGCATTTCGCAAGTAGCATTCAGACTCCTCTGTTTTAATTATATGCAGATATCAAGTGAATAAAACGAAAAGCAAGACTCTACAATTTGCAAAGTATAAAACATAGCAACGTTACGTTCTGTGATCAAGTGCTGTATCTTTATTGCAATCTAAACATGTCGTTAAATTGGCCTTTCAATCCATGCCCCATTTGTGGTTACTGTAATAAGTGTTGGATCTGCCGCTTAAACGCTGAAAACAGACTCACATCTCCGAGCCAAGATTCTGTACGGCCAATCAATTCTTTCTGAAGTAAATCAATATCATCCCCCAAACTGAAAATAAAACATCACTTATAATTCTCTGACAAAACTCACGGCCAATTCGAATCTTTCATGTAAATTAGACCAATATGGCTCGAGATGATGAGCTCATATAAGAAAAAAATCTGGCTGGGGACAGAACTGTGGCAGGGATCGCTTAGACAAGTAGAGTCTTTTATAGGGCATAAACAAAGCACGGTTACTGCCAGCCGGTTCCGGCGGTAAACCTCCATGGCCTTTACTGCTTAGTGAATTACTCCTGCAGTCATTATGAGCTTCCACATAAAGGAAAAAGTGCACTAGTAAACCCTTTGTTGCCTTCTAGGTGTCTAAACTAAGCAGAAGGCTGGAAATCTGAAAGGACAAGACCTCCATCCAACCATACGTGTTCACCTCCAGACATACGGTATGCGGCAAACATTAGACGTCAAGCAAAAGCTCCATAAAGGACACAAGGCACTAAAAGCAGAGCAACAGAAGAACATCCAGCTGTCTGCATGTACAAGTGAGGCTGCGGGATGTCGTGCTGCACTGGATAAGATATAAGGAGGTGGGAAGGCAGATGATAGAACATGAGGGTCATGCAGGCAATGAGAGGTGCAATCATAGATCCTGGTGCAACCAGCTGCGGGAGGGGGCACACTATCTTACGTGCTGGCAGGGGTGAGGTGCAGGATCCCACAGAGCCGAAGAGGAGGGTGCAGGGAGTACATGTATTGAATGGAGGAAACGAGAATTGTCAGCTGAAAATCAAGAAGATTTAGAGGAAGTGATATACAGTGTAGGTCACCGCAATATAACTGTATCATGATAAGTATTGAGCGATTCGACAAAGTGGACTTGCATCCGAATTTCCGAGAAAGTTCCATTAGTCGAGAAGCCAAATTTCCTCGTGCTTTGTGGTAATGAAACGATTTTCCATGAAATGGTGTAAAGAACAAAAATAAAAGTCATACTTACCTCATCCATTTGCTTGCCACCGTCATCTTGAGTGAGGTGATGTATCACGTCACCATGCTGGCCGACGTGATGACGTCATCATGGGCTGCACGAGATTTCTCGCTAGATCTTCAATCAAGATGACGAGAAAATGGATGAGGTAAGTATGATTTCATTTATTTATTTTTTTTTATTTTACGCCCAATTATTGTTATCAGATGTCGCAATCAGCGATGAACGCTACATCTGAGGGGTACAATGATGGGGAGCCGTTCTATCACTGTCCACTGTCATTGCACCCACTACTTGACAAACTAATTCATTACAAAGCAAATGTTTTGTAAAAAGGAGCCGAATTGAATTTTTGAATACTTCGCTCGAATTTTTGAATACCTCGTCTCTAGTGATGATAGTTATTATTTGTGCAACTTTATAATATAATATAATCTTTCAAAGTGATGCTTCCTGTAAACAAGGCAATTACAGCTGATGATATACAAGTCAATAGCCGCACATTTAAAGGGCCTGATGCAAAGTGAGTGAGGAACGAATGATTGTCATTGTGATCATTTGTTCTCAGTCAGTTTGCAAATTGCCAGCAAAGCACCCCGTTTACACAAAGCAATGTGCTGCGGACAAGCAAGGATTTTTGTTCCCGTGTGAAATACTGTATAAAACCATCAGACAAACGAGCATTCATTACCGATATTGTTGAGATCATCTACATGTGTGAGGTGACCCGTGAAGTTTTGCTTTAAAGAGGACCAGTCACCTTTCCTGACATGTCTGTTTTAGTATCTATTTACATTTCCCATGTAATAACAATTCCGGAACATATTTTCATATCACTCTATGAACTGTCATTCCACTATTATTCCTACTAGAAATTTATGAATGAATTGTCTGCAGTTTGCAATGAAGGCTTTTTTGAAGGTACTAGTTGGCGGTGTGTCCCTGTACAGTCTTGACATTATCGAATCAGTGATGCCAGTACAGTGACACCCCCCTAATGGTAACATCCAGATGAACCTTTTTTGCAGACTGCTAACTATTCATTTAGAAACTTCTACTAGGAATAACAGAGGAATAAGCACAACATAAAATATATGTTCCAGAATTGATATCACATGGGAAATGCAGACAGTTACTAATGCAGACATGCCAGGCGAGGGGACAGGTTCTCACATACTGAAAGATCCTCTATGTACAGTGTTGAGCGGATGATGGGTGCACACATAAGGCCATTCAGACTTACATTCTGTATTATTGCTGACAACATCCTACAGAAGATAGCAACAAGAAGCAAGACTGTGCTGTGTAACAGATTGCGGGTCCATCTGAGCAGAGCTTTCCTCAGCTGCTGTCTTATAGCCTTCGCTTCTAATTGTACTATAAATACGTGGCTCTAATTTCACAATGCAATGAAAACTATCCAGGCAAATACTAATCCTTCAGTAGCTGAAATGCGGTAATTCTGTAGGCTGACTCTGCAGGATGCGAGTGTAGTGTTATTTATTATAGCCTGATAATTTATTATCATACAAGGGTAAATTATAGAAATATTGCATGCAGCGGAATTTATATTGCTTCGAAATGAAGTCAGTACTGTATGCTGTATTCACTGCGCTCGACTCAAAGTACTGTACTTATATACTGCATTATATCTAAATCCCAGATAACTGAGACATAACCTAAAGGGTTTGTCTCACTTCAGCAACTGCCACTTTTCACGTAGACAAATTCACTGCTAAAATCCATCATGGGAGATGATGGAGACTGAGGGATTAGGTCACATGCTACCCATCGACGAGAGGAGGTGGGAGGAGAAGTATGCTGGTTGAGACACACAGAGACACTGTTGAAAGTGAAGGAAATTTTATATCTAACCCCAGTACTGGATTCACTGCTACACTGCTCAGCAATGCTGTATTATGTTCTCCGTGTTGTTGCTCTTGTGAAGGGGGGAGTTGGAAACTGAAACGTAGGGAAGCAGGATCTCCTTTTCTCTCTGTGTGTCATATATGAGAGACAACTAGTCACCACCACCAGCGAAGGCAAAACTGAGATTTAGAGATAGAGAAAACTGGTGAAAGATATGCGAGCATATTTTATGTAATACAGCAGCTTAATGTGTAAACTTACCTGAAACAATAGTTTCAATAGTACTTTATTATATGGAGGTTGGCTAGACAAAACTCTATAAATATAATCTTACTAAAACAGGAGATATATTGTATGAAAGTTATTATAGATAAAATGAAGGAAGCACTCTAGTATGATTCACAGTAATTTGGCCACAGGGCAATACTCCATTGTTGTAGTACAATTATATTTCATGTTACCTTCTTGTAACAAGTGTTATTTATTGGCAAGTACTACTTATATTCGTGAATGGATAAAATGTTAGACTGTGATATGCCTGAGGAAACATGAAAATTGTGTCAAAATGTCTTATATTGAACATATTCCTGTATTTAAACATTTCGCAAGCTGGTGTACAGTAGAAATGGCTTAGTTGCCCATAGCAACCAATCAGATGCCACTTTTCATTTTGGACAGCTCCTTTGGAAAATGAAAGTAAGAATCTGATTTGTTGCTATGGGCAACTAAGCCAGTTCTACTTTACACCGGGTTTGATAAATTACCCCCTTAGTAATTGTACCTCACAATTGCTTGAAACCACATTTATAAGGCACCTGGGAACCATTTTTGCCTGTTCTTTTTGTCACTGATAGACTTCACTTGCATGTTGACGTCTTGTGACTGATGTGCTTCATTACATTGTGCACTGGTAAATTCATATACTATATGTCTTCGTGCCCTGTTAAGACTTTGTATAGAGTAATATTTATCAATAGAAACCTGTCTGCAAATTCACATTTCTAGGTACCTGTGAAAAACAAACCGTGAAATCTTGACCCTTCACAGTCAGTATAGTTTGGGTGGTCTAAAGGTAGTATGGCTTCCTTAATGGTAAAAATACAGTAACTGACCTAGCTAAGGATGTGAAAAGAGAAAAAAACGGGATAAGTATCTTCCTAAAAAACTAGGAAACTAGGAGATTTATCAAAACTGGTGAAAAGGAAAGCTGACTTAGCTGCCCATAGCAACCAATCAGTTGATCCTTTCATTTTCTAAACGGGCTAAAATGAAAGGTGGACTCTGATTGGTTGCTATTGGTAACTAAGCCTGTGTTCCTTTCCACCAGCTTTGATACCTCTCCCCCACATGTACATTTAAACTGCAAAATGATGTGTAATTGGTAGTTAAAATTAAACTCTTCTTTAAAACAAAAAAATCATACACTGTACCTAATGACCCTTAGAACATTTTTACACAACAGATTTTTTTGGGATGAAAAAGTTTTATGTGGAATCAATTGTAGGAATCTGAGGTTGACCTTTGGATTTCTGCAGTTTGATTTGCCAAGGATCCGAGTTTGGATCCAGGCCATTAAATGGGGTTAATCCATGGGAATTGAACTCACCTCAGAAGTCCACTTCAGTGGACCCCAGATTTCAATAGACCCAGATTTCATACATATTGCCGGAATACCGGTTGAAATCCATGTGACGCCCCAGACGTTTTTCAGCCTAGTTACTAGACCATCTTGCCATGTTTCAGTGGACTTACTACCCATGTGTACACATAATTTCAGGAGAGTAGCAGTAAAGGGTTGGGGTAAAAAGTAATGGACTGCACTTTAGCAATTAGACTGTTGGGAGAAGCCTATGTAATGGGATGTTGAGGTAAACGAACGAAAACTAATTAAAACCACCAGTTAAAATGAATATTTTATTAAGCAGAACAAGGCTCCATTGTGGCTGAGAACGCTTATCATTAAACTGAAACAATCAAGAGCGTCTGACTATTCTGCGGAGTCCCTCTTGTTTTGGTTCAATATTACTAGTATTGTAAGTGTGATAATTATGGTGCGTAAAAATGATGTGCTAGTTATGCTTGGATCCTTTATTGGTCTTTTGGTGCCTACTTAATCAAAATTTTGTTATAAAAGAAAATTAGGTTCTAACAGCACACCTTTATATAATAAATACTACAAACGGGGAAAAAATACGGAGAGGTTTTTTTATTGGGCCCAGCAGAATAGTATGGGAACCAAAGCAGATGGGCTCAGACTTTTCCTCTATTTGGCAGGTTAAAGTTCATTGGTCTCCTATGTAATTAGGCGTTGGGGCCTAACTACTTCTCGGAGATGTTTATTGCCGTTAATACTGACTGCTCGTTTTCAAAAGGGATTTCTACAGTGTTCACATTCCTGAACAGCAGAACATTAATAAGCCCTATCATCAAGTGCTACATTATGAAATCCCTCTAAGGATACACTTGTGTTGCAACATGTGCGTATAAGTTATGCTAAAGAGCAAGTTGAGACACTTTTGGACATTAATATATATCAAATCCTGTGCATTGTCAAGCTAAATAACAGCGGTGAAATATGGAATGTGATTTTACTGTGTTTTACTGTGTCTGGATGACATGCTGCTCTGGCTACTAGGGCATTTCAAGTTAAAGGAGAAGTAAGCCAGGTGTCCTGTGTACAAAAAAGCCTTCTAGAAGGAAAAATGCTAATATCAAGCACACCTATACATGTAAAAAAAACAAAAAACAAAGACCCTCAGACCTGGGAGATCAAGTTGGAATCAGGAGGAAGATATGTTTCTATTTGAAATTCTACTACCACTTAGCTTGGAGTGGTGGTGGACTGGCTCAACAGATTGGATTGAATGGCACAGTCACTAAAATAAGATTATATGCAGGGTCAGACTGGGAACTTATAGTGGCCCTGGAATAAAACCTAATAGCGGCCCCAAATTGACAGAAGGCAGAGCAACACAAGTCGGCGGGCTCAGCAATACCAGATCGCAAATTACCATCCCATCAGAAACATATACATTGCACCAAAAAATGTCCCTCTAGGGCGGCCATCAATAGATGCTATTTTCTGTCCTCCTGATTATATGTGTTTGGAAAAATGACTGACTTGCAATAAAAATTCCAGGAATTGACTGAATGGTTGTTATTTTAAAGGAAATCTGTCACCTACATCATGGCAATTAAAGTAAAGCAATTGCCTAATAGCAAATATTACCTTAAAGGGTTTCTGTCACCAGAAATCACCCTATTAAACCAAGTGTCATTTGCAATGAGCAAATGACACTTGATGCCAGTAATGTTAGTATTATACCCCTCAGTTCCGCCGTTTTGCCAAAAATAGCGATTTTATAATATGCTAATGACCTCCCCTAGGTGCAGTAGGCGTGAACCTGCACCTAGGAGAGGCCGTAATAATGCCTCTTACCACGCCCCCCTGATTGACAGGGCCGGGCAGCCAGCTCTTTCGGCTCCCGGCCCTGTACGAGGCCGAAATCCCGCGCCTGCGCATTAATGAAGCCGGGACCCGGGCGGGCGCCGGCTCTCAACGCGCGCTGATTGCAATGCGCAGGCGCGGGATCAGCGCGCGTTGAGAGCCGGCGCCCGCCCGGGTCCCGGCTTCATTAATGCGCAGGCGCGGGATTTCGGCCTCGTACAGGGCCGGGAGCCGAAAGAGCTGGCTGCCCGGCCCTGTCAATCAGCGCGACCGGGGGCGTGGTAAGAGGCATTATTACGGCCTCTCCTAGGTGCAGGTTCACGCCTACTGCACCTAGGGGAGGTCATTAGCATATTATAAAATCGCTATTTTTGGCAAAACGGCGGAACTGAGGGGTATAATACTAACATTACTGGCATCAAGTGTCATTTGCTCATTGCAAATGACACTTGGTTTAATAGGGTGATTTCTGGTGACAGAAACCCTTTAATCCCAAGAGTACCTTTGTTTGAAAGATTGGGGTGTTTGGTCTTCTTAAAACTCAGTTTGTTTGATATGTAAATTAGGCAAGTAAGGAGCCCAGAGGGGTGTTATGTTCGTATGAAGGAGCCTAGGCACGCCTGCTGTTTGTGCCCAAGCCTGCCTCCTCTCTGCTCTGACTGCAATGCGCCCGCCCACTCCCTTGCTAAGTCACATACGAACCATAACTCCGCCTGCCTTGACCCTGCTGCATCACAGCCTCTGCCCGAAACGACAGAGAAGAAGCGCTTCAATGTCCTCAGCCCATGCCCAGTTGACACGCAGCACACACGCTGATTCAACAGATGCAGCAGGGTCAGGGCCTGCGGAGTTATGGTTCGTATGTGACTTAGCAAGGGAGTGGGCGGGCCATTGCAGTCAGGGTGGAGAGGAAGCGGGCTTGGGCACAAACAGCAGGTGTGCCTGGGCTCCTTCATATGAACATAACGCCCCTCTGGGCTCCTTACTTGCCTAATTTACATATCAAACAAACTGAGTTTTAAGAAGATCGAACACCCCAATCTATCAAACAAAGGTACCCTTGGGATTAAGGTAATACTTGCTATTAGGCAATTGCTTTACTTTAATTGCCATGATGTAGGTGACAGATTTCCTTTAATGGGAACTCAGCTAGCATAAATTGGACTATTATATGCACTTTTTGGCTGCATGCCGCTTTGCTGTCACATGTCTTTTTGACTAGTTTCTGAAGGCCTTGGTGAAGATAAGGTCATTAAAGAAGACACCAATATTTAGCCTATAAAATAAACATTGGGGCATGAGAGAATTTCAGGCTCCTCAATGTATCCAGTGAACTGCTAGCATTGCTTAGAGCCTGGATATTCTTCTATGGTGGCAGCAGACTATGTATCAATCTTCCGTACATGACAATTTTTTAAAAATAAACCACTAGGAGGCCTTTGGTCTCACAAACATGTCTATGTTATGTCTCTGCAGAACCTTTAAAGTTGCATGGAGCTACAACATGGCATTCAAAAGACATCAGACAATAATCAATCTTGTCCATGCACACTCCTGGTAACTGACCCATGTGAATGTGCCACCAATCACCCAACAATGAGCAAACGCTTATTTCTTAGATGATCACATTTTTCATGTGGCACCAAAAATCCTCATTTATCAGAAGCACATTGCCCAATATACAAACTGAATAATCATTAATCCCCCAGTCACTTTACATCAGCTTTGTGAAAAGCCAATAGTGATCATTCATCCCCCAATTCTCTGTGCATTGGCCATGTAAAAAGATCTTTAACCCTTTCAGCCCTGGAAGAGTTTTCATTTTGCATTTTTATTTTTCACTCCCTTCCAGGGCCATAACGTTTTTATTTTTCAATTCACATAGTCGTACTAAGGGAATGGGATAAATATTTTTATATTTTAATAGTGTGAGCATCTTCACATGCAATCATGTTTATTTTTTATTGTTTATTTCTTTTGATTTTGGGAAAGGGGGGGGGTGATTTGAAATTTTTTTTTTTATCTATTTTTAAAACCTTTTTTTTAATTTTTAAAGTTCCTATAGGAAATTTGAACATGCAGTCATTAGATTGCTTCTGTCATAGAATCCAATGCATTACTGTCAGAGTCTGGGAGAAGTTCACTACGTTCCTATGGAGCCATGCCACAGGTTATTAAGAAGGCTGCTACACATAGTATCTGGAACCCCCGATCACTGATAGGGGGAGCTATTGCAGGCCCAGGAGCAGGAATTTTTTAGCTCCCAGATGCTGTAGTCACATTTGACCATGTTATCTGAGAGGCTAAACGTCTACAGGCACCCTACGGCCATGACGCCCGCTGTGCTCGTGAGCTGGTACCATCTTTAAAGACTTGACCTGCACTGTGCATATATAGCTTTGCGCAGGGATTAAACAGTCTGCATATCTTCTTCTTTCAAGGAGAAGTCTAGATATATCATAGATAATTACTATTGTCTAGAACAGGGGTGGCCAACGTTACAGACACAAAGAGCCACAAAAAAAAAAAAAACATATGACCACCAGGAGCCACAAGCTATACATTAACACAAATATGCGTGCACACGACAGTATTACTGTAATTGAGTTTTCAAACATTTAAAAGTGTATTTAACCCACTTTTCCTAACTGTAATGTAGACAACTTTAGTGAGACTTCTAGCAATCTTTGTTTTTCACAATGTGTTTCAAATCTGGCCTGTATTCAGTCGGTGCTACTCACAACGCAATTCACACCCTTAATGCTCAGATGACCACCTCATGTTGGTGGGGGGGGGTGATTTGACATAGGGGAGATCTGACCATGGGGTGTCTGATTTTTGATGTGAGCACTGGGTGGGGGGGGGGCTTATTTTGGGGGTCTGATGAGGATTTGGGGGTCTTATCTGAGCTCATACTACCCCCATGTCAGATATGACCCCCAATATCAATACTTTAATAAATTTAAAAAAAAACCTGTCCTCTTCCAGGCATTTACCTTGCCGGCCGTTCGGACCTATAGGGGTAACCACGCTCATAAAAAGAACTTTAGATATGACACAAACAAGCTCCTTGTATTCGCATATGTTGATCCGCATTTACTTTGACATTCCTGAATGCTTAGTCTATCCATTTGCTTCTCTAGTGTCAAATCAGGGATGAGTCAATGTGTTGAGAATTGCCTGATAATATTGTTGCTGGATTAATCCCACAGAACAGATCATCAGCAAGATTACTTTTGGCATCGCGTATGTGCACCATTCCCCTCTCAGCTCGAAACGCCTGACACTGCCAAAGCAAGAAGACCCATATATTGAATGATCTGCCACCATTCAATATTTAATCCTGCAATTGAAGCCACTAAAGGGATAGAGCAAAGTTAACAGGATGAATGAATTGTGACCTCAAACTTGCAAAAAGACATCTTAAATGATTTATCTCGCTGGCCTCTACTGTATCCTGGAGCCAATATTTCTCTCTCTTCTACCTCAGTTTTGAATTTGTAGATAGATCAATGCCACATTAGCAAAGTACCCTGGATGACAGCTTGAGAATTCAGACAATCCACTGAATAAGTTTGAAGAATGTTGTAAGTCAATAAAGATTATTACCCAGCTAAATTGACAAAGTGATTCCAAACTTTCATAGCGGGCAGGGCCTTCCACATAATCGATAATTTCATTCACAGACATAGAGTGACACCCTATTTCCCTATTTCTGTAATAAGAACTGGGGAGCTACAATAGTGGTCAATGGTAACGTTACTGAAGCAAATCATAAAAATAACAAAAAGTCAAAGACACATTTGAAACCTAAATATTGCCTTTTCCATCTATCTATCTATCTATCTATCTATCTATCTATCTATCTATCTATCTATCTATCTATCTATTCTACCGTATCTATGTATCATTTGGTTTTGGTTCTCACACCCTTCTTTCCCTGGGTTCCTCCTCTTGATTAAAGTATCAGTCTGAGATTTCAGCGTCGTCTCAGCTCTGTGTTTTCTTGCTGCAGTTCTTACAATTTACCTCTTATTTTCTGCAGGGCTGAGGCCTGTTCACACTTCAGTCTGGTTATCTCTTCAGCTACTTGGTCATTTGCATTTGTGTCACCAAGATTTCTTTGAAGCTTCTCTTTAAAGTGAATAAAGTCTCTTTCTAGCTGAAATAAGCAATCTCTTAGGGTCTCCAGGGAGGAATGTGAGGAATTAGGACATGTGGCTGTAGGGGGGGTCTCTGGTGGTTTTCTCTGTAGGGTTAAGGGGGTCTCTGGTGGTTGTCTCTGTAGATTTAAGATCATCACTGCTCTTAGTCTGTTCTTTGTAGGTTTGGGCCTTGACTTTAATATGAAGATATCTTCAAACTGGCTGAGGTTGTCCTCTGCGCCCTGGATGACTATGTTGCCATTATTGTACGAGTTGATGGTAATGATGAACCTCAGCCAGTTTGAAGATATCTTCTCTTATAAGTCATATTAAAGTTCCCTCATATTTCAATGTTAACATAGCATTTTTAATTTTTTTTCTATAGACATAAAAGAGGAGTCTACCACTCTTTCATGCCTGGCAAAAAATGAACATTATCTATTCTTTTTTCTGCCTATCTATATTTCAAACCGAAATAAACACATCAGGTTATAAACTGATCCTCTACTTTTCAAAGATAAAAATAAAAATGAAAGTGTGTTTTCATGTTTGGTCTAGTGAAATCTGCTTGCCATGATGCCTGTCCAGCTATGTTCATGTCTGGGTTGGAGCCATCTTTACTGACTCTGTCATCTCTGACAGAAACACAGCTCTTTATACAATGTTTTTTTCTGTGCAGAATGATTGACAGCTTGGCCGAGGCGTCCATATGACAGCAGATTCAGCACCAATATGAGCTGAGCTTTTTTCTCATGCTCATTTAGCAATACTGCTTACGTCTGTAGAATGAATGAATTAAAAAGTTACAGCCAAAGGTAAAATCTGGTTAATAAACTACAAGATTCTGGTAGATTTTTATGTGTATCTACATTTTTTAGGTAAATAAGAGTAAGGAAAAAAGATATTGGCTTTTACTGCTTTGCTTAGATCTTGTATTTGGAAAAGTTAAATCTGGTAAATATAACATTAATCTCATCTGCGGTATTTATAATACATCAGTGTCTATCAGCACTGATTATTATAGGAGATGAAAGGGGAATCTGATGTGGGAAGAGAGGGTTAATGAAGTGAAGACGTTCTCAGACTTTTGCTATATAAAACAGTTGGTGTGGCAGAGAAGGCAGCAATGAAGCAGGTCTTATCAGCAGTGAAGGGAGCAGAATCCTGGTGAGGATATATAGCTAAGTACAAGTTCTGGAAAACACCTATAACACCATTAAGATGGTTTTACATAGGCCGAGCTAAAGCCAATTGTTGGGATAGAAACGTTCCTTGCAGACAGTCGGCTGCTTGCTCGATGAAGGAGACCGGTGCATTTACTTGCAGCAATCGCCTCCGCAGTATGAAGACAAGCAGTCACTAATGGCATTGCTTGTCCTCATACAGCTGCATGGTTGCTGGGCAGCAGATCACTGTTTAAACCACACAATCTGCTGCCCAGAAACCATAATTTAGGTCCCTGCATGAACGACACAACCATCTGATGAACTGGCAAACGAGAGTTTGCAGGAACGTTCATTCCCGATAATCTGCCACAATATCGGGACATGTAAATCCACCTTACACACCAGAATAAGCACTGGTGGTTTTTTTTGGTCACCTGTAGTTTTTGTGTTTATTTTACGTTTTTTCTTCACAGTGAGTCTGCCATTTTTCCCCTAGGAAAAAAAAAAAAGTTGCAGCATGCTGCATGTTTGAAAGGGAAAGCAAAAATAATGCTACCTAATGAACTAAATTGTCAGTGGGTAATATGAGGGTGTTTTTACAGAAAAAAAAATATTGCCAAAATTTGCAAAAGTGCATAATAATGCAAGAAAAAAAAAAGAAAAAAGAATAAGGGTCCGGCTACACGACAATAAGTTGGATAACAAGAGGGTACAACTACATGTGGCGACATTTACATCACATCAATATTGCGCAACATTTTTTTAAAATGAAAGTCAATGGTGTCGCACTGTGAAACGCGACATGCTGCGTTTCATGTGATGCGTGTCACGTGATGTACTCATGTGACTGCTTTTCTATCTGTCCTCGGCTGCAACCTGTTCCGTGCAGATGTTAAACCATTTCCGCCACCATCCTGTACCTGCACTGAAGAGGATGCAGCTGGGGACAGCAAGCACATGAGTCATTCACATGACTGCCATCATCTTGGTTGACATGGATGGAGCGGCAGTGGCTTGGCACTGTTTACATAAGCCATGGACCAGCAGCCGGGGGCCTTTTAACCAGAGATGAGGTGAGAGAACTGCCTTTATACAGCTGCCAGTGACACTTTATGCCGTTTAATAGCATTTAGGAGAAATTGGTAAGAATTGGCCAACCCATTTAACATAGGTTTGACCCTCTGCTCACATGGGCAGGCTTTTTGTTGGTCAGAATACTGTATTATGATGCGATGTTCTAGTGAAAAAAAAAAAAAATTCTGGATTCGTAGGTCAGTAGGGGAACACAAGTTGTATCATAATAAACCCATCAAATGAATCATGCAGTGAATGATTACAACCGATGAGAATGCCACACAACTACAGGTGAGCAAATAAATGAAACTTTCATCTTCTGCCAATTTGCAGAATTCACTGAAAAAAATCCTGTTTGTGCCAATTGGTGAATGAATGGATTTTAATCATGAGTATAAAACAGAGGTTATTTCAATTATTGCATTTTATCTCTGTGTTGTCTTCTCGCTGCACCTCTCAGCGAGGGGACAACACAAATGCTTCTCTTGGCTTCCCATGCAGTAACAGTAAATCAAATATAAATGTATAAAAAAAATCTTATATCCTCATAGGTGATATTTCTGCAGTATATCAAAGTGGTTTTTTGAGACTTTAATACTGATGACCTATCCTCAGGATCTGATAGGTAGGGGGGCCGACACCGGGACCCCGGCCCATGTGCTGTTCGAGAAGGCACCGGTGCTCCTGTGAGTGCCGCTGGCTTCTCTGCTTTTCCTGGGCCAGTAACATCATGTTCATAATTCACCTGGCCTAGGAGCAGCTCAGCCCTGTTCAAATGAATGGGGCTGAGCTGCGATACCAAGCACAACCACTATACAATGTACAGCGCTGTGCTTGGTGAGCTGAGAGAAGGCCACTGCACTTACATGAGCCCTGCTACCTTCTCAAAACAGCTGATCGGTGTGGGGCCCAGGTGCCGGACCCCCACCGATCAGATACTGATAACCTATCCTAAGGATAGGTCATCATTAAAGTAATCACAGAAAACCCTTTTAAGCTAGGAATTTTCTTAAATGGTACATGGATTGCCACAAATAAAGATGACTCTGAGATGCACCTCATGCCATTCACTAGTTATGGTCCTTTTAAACCGTGTAGACTGTGCAGGTTCCTATCCATAGCACAGGCAGGCGTCCTATCAATAAGCTCACAAAATGCAACAAAAAAAAAACATAAGTCAGCTAGAAAGCACAGGAGAAAAGCACTCTGTTATACTTCATCTCTCAGGCAGCCTTCTGTGGGAGGGCAAGTGGGCATAACATTTTTGCTGTGGAAGGAAAACATATTTTCATGATGCGAGATGATCATATTTCAGCCCATTTTCGAGATTCTTGCTTCCCGCTCAATGTTTACAGGGCTATTATAGTTGTACTTTCTCCCTTTGAACTCCTATTCATGTAAAATTCTATTCAGTTCTATAAAGGAATATTTTTTTACATTAAAAGTCTCTTTACAGGCGAAGCTATCAGGATGAACTTGCTACACCATAAAAAATAGTGAAGTGAATGAGGAGTAGTAGGTTGCGGAGTTTATAGAATGGCTGGACAACATCGTACTGACAAACTCCAAAGATGGTTAATAGTTTATTGAGGTTTTTCCTGTTGCAGAACACTGGTCAGGAGAAAGCTTTGGCATGTCCTATGAAATAAAAAAGGCTGTGAGGAAGTTGAACAAAACTTTAGGATCACCTGGGACTCACTTCTCACTAAGAAGTATTCAGCAGAGAGAGGAAGGGCAAAGGGATCCAAAGTTGATTTGTTCAAAAACTTTATTTTTAATGCTGTTTCCATACAGCAATAAAATGTATTTGCTCCATGGAGACAAACGTCATATCCCCCAAAAGTCCAACAAGACTTCGGTGAATTATTTCAGTATTCCTATCTGCGTCTTTAAAAACATTTTAAAATATGAACTTGAAGTGGGCTTTGGTACAGAGGTACCAGTCAGTACCAAAGCCCACTGTTTTTAAAGACATAGATAGGAACACCAGAGTAATTCACAGAAGTTTCACCTGACTTGGGACTATAAGAAGTTTGGCTCCACGGAGCCAATACTTTTTAATGCTGTTCGAAAACAGCATTAAAAACAAAGTTTTTGAACAAATCGACTTCGACCTATGATCCGAAGCTCGATTCACTCAAACCTAATCATAAGTAATTACTTCAATATCTGATATTTAGTAGTGGACAAATAATGTGTTATTCATGGTTATGCAAGTGGACAGCATGATAGAAGCCTTAGAATATATCGAAGGTAACCAGTCACCATGAAAATGTGAAATAATCTGCGGGCAGCATGTTATAGAGCCAAAGGAGCTGAGCAGATTTATATATTGTTTTATGGGGAAATATTTTGTATAACTTGTAATTATACATTAAAATCTCTGCTCTTTATGAGCTCAGTATTCATGTGGGCATCAGTGAGTATATCAGTGACTTACAGCCTTCCCTGTATGAATGTGCATACACAGCTAGCTAAGAATCACTGATTAAGACCGCCCACTTGGGCTACTGAGCTCAGAAAGAGCAGAGATTTAAGTGACCTGGACTGTTTCCTGTAAAATTATATATCACTCTGCTAAGCTTCTCCTGCTCTATAACATGCTGCCTGTAATTTTAAAGTGACAGGTCTCCCCTAAAAGTGTAAATAAGGTTCAGCATGGAAGTGCTTTTAGCAAGAAACTGAATGCAAGAAGAAGGGGGCACCATCTCAAATTAGTTGTGGATAAGATTACATATTACAATAAATGTTACACAACATTGGTGCAACATGAACGTCACACGACACATGTCACCATGTAGCCCTAGCCATTCAGAGCAGGACAGTAGTCCTTGATGCTAGTTGGACATAGTTGAGTATATTTTAGAGTACATTGAGTTTCCAAGAGCCACCAGCCGCATTCTCTACATTGGGAATGCCTATGTGTTTAAGTTCAGGCAGCATACTAAGGTGACATTGCTTTCTTCAGGGAGAACATGACGTTCCGCATACTGTACAATGCAAATCAACAACTCATACTGTCTCAAAAAGTCATAGCACCAAAGCTGCAGGAATCTGAAATCTCTACTGCTGTTTCCAGAGTTCTCCTAAGGAAGAGACACTTTTACTATGATATGTTCAGAAATGACATGAAGAGACAATGCTGACTTTCATTACAATGGCGTTGAGAGTTTGGAAAGTATTCCAAAGGCATCTATGAAATGAATGCAACTTTCCAGTTTTTTATTACTATTAAATCCTTCATTATTGATGTTGTGAACATGAAAACTTGCCCTGATGATGGGCTGCTCTCTCAGGTGCATGGTTCACCAATCACCATAAAGAAAACTCTAATGTACGGTAATGAGTAGTGCTGAGCGAAGCGTTCAAAGCGGGATTCGGTCCGAAGTTTAGGAAAACTTTGATTTTAAATGAGTCCAAATTTTTTGGGCCTTCATTGTAACGAATCAGGTTTGCCTAAAATTGCGCCTGTACGTGTTACAAAGCGAAACTAAGTGTAGAGGACACAAGATCACCCACAATGACGTGCAGCCAGCCATATCCCCTGTGATGTCACAGCCCTATAAAACCCTCATCCCATGTGGGCTCTGCCATTGTCCTGTGAGCTGAGCAAAGTGAAAGGCATGGCAAGCTCTCATGTGCTAGGGACAGTGTTGCTAAAAATGATCAACAGAGGAATATTGGAGAGGGAGAGTGCTTTGAGAGTGCAGGGAGAGGGCACGGAGACTGCAGGGAGAGTGCAGGGAGACTTATATAGCATCAGTTTTATGTATTCCTACATTTACTTATTCCTACAGCAGCTGTAACATTGTTTGTAAGGCCGAAAAAAGACATCTGTCCATCCAGTTCAGCCTGTTTTCCTACAAGTTGATCCAGGGGAAGGCAAAAAAAACCCCTGTGAGGTAGAAGCCAATTTTCCTCACTTTAGGGGGAAAAATTCCTTCCCGACTCCAGTCAGGAAATCAGAATAACTCCCTGGATCAACGACCCATCTCTAGTAACTATAACTAGAGATGAGCGAGTAGTGAAATATTCGAAAGTTCGAAATTCGATTCGAATAGACCGCGAAATTCGACTATTCGACCGAATATCGAATCCCATTAAAGTCTCAATTCGACCACTTGGAGGTCACCAAGTCCACCCTGAAACCTCAGAAAAGGATGCCAACACTGCTGGAATGCAACTGGGACAGCAGGGGAAGCATGTCTGGGTGCATATAACGCGCCCAAGTCGCACTATTACGCCACTATCACAGCCTCTCAACAATACACTCCAAAGACAATCTAACCTCTCTGTAAAGTGAGACCATACAAGGAAACCTTCTTTCCTCTACATTGCCATGGACCCCAAGCCAAACTAGACAAAAAAGAAGATGAAATTCTGCACCCCTTAAAATCACGTTGCCTATGACAACCACAGATGGCATAGGCAAGGGGGAAAGCAATCAAGCCATCACTATTTTTCCCTCTGTGCCATCCCTGCCTTGCCCAGGCACATGTCCCAAAACATCATCCACGCCCGAGTAACACGGTTACTGCAAAAGGCCATTTGACCACCAACACTTTGGTTTGAGGCCGGGGATGCTACATCTCCCTGACAGCACACTGGGTGAATGTTGTGGAGGCGGGGACGGGCAAACCTGCTACCCCCACCCAAGTTTGGGGCCTTGGTTCTGTCTGGATTTCCGCAACCCTTACAGACAGCTCGGCAAACCCCTCCTTCTCCTTCTAGATTCTCCTTTTAAAATCTGTCCACCACCCAGTCAAGTCCACAAAGTCCAGTCTCGTCGATAGCCTGCAGAAACTGCAGGGACCTCACTCTGACCCTCCTTCCTCCCCACCCTGCCCAATGTTATCAACCCAGTGTTCCCACCCATGCAAGAATCGCAGGAGCTATCTGAGGATTTTGTTTGTTCTGATGCCCAAACACTGGAGCAAGCTCCATCTCTAGCTGATGGTGGTGTGGAACGGGCACTAAAGTGTAAAATGATTAGGGACGATGATGAGACACAGTTGCCAGCAAGGGAGGCTGTTGGAGCAAAGTGAGGCAGTGTAAGAGGAGGTGGTTGAGTATGACGAAGTCAGTGACCCGACCTGGCCCAGTGTCATGTCTAGCAGGTAAAGCAGTGGGGATGTTAAGGGATGCGTAGGACCGCAAAAGGCAGGAAGAGGCCGTGGGCTGGCCAGAGGCTCATGGAGAAGGCAGGCTAGAGCCCGCAGGGCCGCATCTCTTCCCTATAACAGGCCCCCACACAAAAGCTCTCCCATCGAGGGCTCTTAGGTCCTTGTTGTGAAAATATTTTAATGAGTGCGCAAAGTTAGCTGAGGTGAGCCCCTCGAAAAAAATTATATGGTGGCCCAAGAGGTGAGACCTCTTAAAAATTGTATTAAGGCCCAAGAGGTGAGCCATAATAAAAATTGTTTGTAGGCCCAAGAGGTGAGACGTCTTAAAAATTGTGTGGAGGCTAAAGAGGTGAGACCTCTTAAAAATTATGTGGAGGCCCAAGAGGTGAGACCTCTTAAAAATTATGTGGAGGCCCAAGAGGTGAGACCTCTTAAAAATTATGTGGAGGCCCAAGAGGTGAGACCTCGATAAAATTATGTGGAGGCCAAGAGGTGAGACCTCGATAAAATTATGTGGAGGCCCAAGAGGTGAGACCTCTTAAAAATTTTGTGGAGGCCCAAAGAGGTGAGACCTCTTAAAAATTTTGTGGAGGCCCAAGAGGTGAGACCTCTTAAAAATTATGTGGAGGCCCAAGAGGTGAGACCTCTTAAAAATTATTTGGAGGCCCAAGAGGTGAGACCTCTTAAAATTGGAGGCCAAGAGGGACTCTTAAAAATTATGTGGAGGCCCAAGAGGTGAGACCTCTTAAAAATTATGTGGAGGCCCAAGAGGTGAGACCTCTTAAAAATTATGTGGAGGCCCAAGAGGTGAGACCTCTTAAAAATTATGTGGAGGCCCAAGAGGTGAGACCTCTTAAAAATTATGTGGAGGCCCAAGAGGTGAGACCTCTTAAAAATTATGTGGAGGCCCAAGAGGTGAGACCTCTTAAAAATTTTGTGGAGGCCCAAGAGGTGAGACCTCTTAAAATTATGTGGAGGCCCAAGAGGTGAAACCTCTTAAAAATTTTGTGGAGGCCCAAGAGGTGAGACCTCGATAAAATTATGTGGAGGCCCAAGAGGTGAGACCTCTTAAAAATTATGTGGAGGCCCAAGAGGTGAGACCTCTTAAAAATTATGTGGGAGGCCCAAGAGGGTGAGACCTCTTAAAAATTATGTGGAGGCCCAAGAGGTGAGACCTCTTAAAAATTATTGTGGAGGCCCAAGAGGTGAGACCTCTTAAAAATTATGTGGAGGCCCAAGAGGTGAGACCTTCTTAAAAATTATGTGGAGGCCCAAGAGGTGAGACCTCTTAAAAATTTTGTGGAGGCCCAAGAGGTGAGACCTCTTAAAAATTTTGTGGAGGCCCAAGAGGTGAGACCTCTTAAAAATTTTGTGGAGGCCCAAGAGGTGAGACCTCTTAAAAATTATGTGGAGGCCAAGAGGTGAGACCTCTTAAAAATTATGTGGAGGCCCAAGAGGTGAGACCTCTTAAAAAATTTTGTGGAGGCCCAAGAGGTGAGACCTCTTAAAAATTTTGTGGAGGCCAAGAGGTGAGACCTTAAAATTATGTGGAGGCCCAAGAGTGAGACCTCTTAAAAATTTTTGTGGAGGCCCAAGAGGTGAGACCTCTTAAAAATTTTGTGGAGGCCCAAGAGGTGAGACCTCTTAAAAATTATGTGGAGGCCCAAGAGGTGAGACCTCTTAAAAAATTATTTTGTGGAGGCCCAAGAGGTGAGACCTCTTAAAAATTTTGTGGAGGCCCAAGAGGTGAGACCTCTTAAAAATTATGTGGAGGCCCAAGAGGTGAGACCTCTCTTAAAAATTATGTGGAGGCCCAAGAGGTGAGACCTCTTAAAAATTATGTGGAGGCCCAGAGGTGAGACCTCTTAAAAATTATGTGGAGGCCCAAAGAGGTGAGACCTCTTAAAAATTATGTGGAGGCCAAGAGGTGAGACCTCTTAAAAATTATGTGGAGGCCCAAGAGGTGAGACTCTTAAAAATTATGTGGAGGCCCAAGAGGTGAGACCTCTTAAAAATTATTGTGGAGGCCCAAGAGGTGAGACCTCTTAAAAATTTATGTGGAGGCCCAAGAGGTGAGACCTCTTAAAAATTTTGTGGAGGCCCAAGAGGTGAGACCTCTTATAAAAATTATTGTGGAGGCCCAAGAGGTGAGACCTCGATAAGAATTATGTGGAGGCCCAAGAGGTGAGACCTCTTAAAAATTATGTGGAGGCCCCAAGAGGTGAGACCTCTTAAAATTATGTGGAGGCCCCAAGAGGTGAGAACCTCGATAAAAATTATGTGGAGGCCCAAGAAGGTGAGACCTCGATAAAAATTTGTGGAGGCCCAAGAGGTGAGACCTCTTAAAAATTTTGTGGAGGCCCAAGAGGTTGAGACCTCTTAAAAATTTGTGGAGCCAAGAGGTGAGACTCTTAAAATTATGTGGAGGCCCAGAGGTGAGACCTCTTAAAAATATGTGGAGGCCAAGAGGTGAGACCTCTTAAAAATTATGTGGAGGCCCAGAGGTGAGACCTCTTAAAAATTTGTGGAGGCCCAAGAGGTGAGACCTCTTAAAAATTATGTGGAGGCCGCAAGAGGTGAGACCTCTTAAAAATTATGTGGAGGCCCAAGAGGTGAGACTCTTAAAAATTATGTGGAGGCCCAAGAGGTGAGACCTCTTGAAAAATTTGTGGAGGCCCCAGAGGTGAGACCTCTAAAAATTATGTGGAGGCCCAAGAGGTGACCTCTTAAAAATTTGTGGAGGCCCAAGAGGTGAGACCTCGAATAAAATTATGTGAGGCCCAAGGTGTGAGACCTCTTAAAAATTATGTGGAGGCCCAAGAGGTGAGACCTCTAAAAATTATGTGGAGGCCCAAGAGGTGAGACCTCTTTAAAAATTATGTGGAGGCCCAAGAGGTGAGACCTCTTAAAATTTTGTGGAGGCCCAAGAGGTGAGACCTCTTAAAAATTTTGTGGAGGCCCAAGAGGTGAGACCTCTTAAAAATTATGTGGAGGCCCAAGAGTGAGAACCTCTTAAAAATTTTGTGGAGGCCCAAGAGGTGAGACCTGTTAAAAATTTTGTGGAGGCCCAAGAGGTGAGACCTGTTAAACAATTTGTGGAGGCCCAAGAGGTGAGACCTCTTAAAATTATGTGGAGGCCCAAGAGGTGAGACCTCTTAAAAATTATGTGGAGGCCCAAGAGGTGAGACCTCTTAAAAAATTTGTGGAGCCCAAGAGGTGAGACCTCTTAAAAATTATGTGGAGGCCCAAGAGGTGAGACCTCTTAAAAATTATGTGGAGGCCCAAGAGGTGTGAGACCTCTTAAAAATTATGTGGAGGCCCAAGAGGTGAGACCTCTTAAAAATTTTGTGGAGGCCCAAGAGGTGAGACCTCTTAAAAATTATGTGGAGGCCCAAGAGGTGAGACCTCTTAAAAATTATGTGGAGGCCCAAGAGGTGAGACCTCTTAAAAATTTTGTGGAGGCCCAAGAGGTGAGACCTCGATAAAATTATGTGGAGGCCCAAGAGGTGAGACCTCGATAAAATTATGTGGAGGCCCAAGAGGTGAGACCTCGATAAAATTTTGTGGGGGCCCAAGAGGTGAGCCATAAATATATAAATTTTTTTTATTTACGGAGCAATTCTACGGCGGTTAAGGAGGAGGAGGTGGAGGAGGAAATGGCACTTTATACAGATGGCACTTCACTTTTGGCTGCTTTCCACTGTGGGAGAAGCAAAGTCCGGGTCAATCCACTTGCTGTTCATTTGATTAGCGTCAGCCTGTCGGCACTGTCGGTTGACAGGCGGCTGCGCTTATCGGTTATAATGCCCCCGGCTGCGCTGAACACCCTTTCTGATAGCACGCTGGCGGCAGGGCAGGCAAGCACCTCCAAGGCGTACAGGGACAGTTCCAGCCACGTGTCCAACTTGGAGACCCAGTAAGTGTAGGACGCCGAGGGATCGGGGAGGACAGGGTTACGGTCTGCCAGGTACTCCCGCAACATCCGCCGATACTTGTCCCTTCTGCTGATAGCGGGCCCCGCAGTGATGGAAGTTGCACGAGGGGGTGCCATGAACGTGTCCCACACCTTGGAGAGTGTTCCCCTGGTGGCTGTGGGCCTGATCGATGTTGAGGGACTCTGGGAGACCCTCTCCTCTCTGCCGCCAGCGATGGTGGGTGGGAAAATCTCCATCATGTTCTGCACGAGTTCCCTCTGGTATTCCAGCAATCGATTCGTCCTCTCCTCTACCGGAATAAAAGAGGAGACGTTATCTTTATACCGGGGGTCCAGGATTGCGAAGACCCAGTACAGTTTGTTCTCCACTATCCGGACAACACGTGTGTCCCGGGAAAAGCAGCCGAGCATGAAGTCAGCCATGTGTGCCAGACTCTGAATAGGCCATGACGTCACTGCCCCCACCAGAAGGATCACTTGCCATTTCCTCCTCTTCCTCTTCCGCCTCCTCTCCGCCCCATCCGCGCTGAAACCAATGGGACGCACACAGCCTGACTGCTACCCTCGCCGCCAGCATCCTTCCTCCTCTTCCACAGCCACCTCCACGTCGTCCTCTCTCCTCCTCATCCTCCTCCTCCTCCTGCAACTGCCACCGAGAAGCAGACAAAAGTGTGGGTCTGACTGTGTTAGCTCCGTTGCGTCTCCTCCTACCCCCGTCTCCTCTGCGTGCAATGCGTTCTCCCTTATTGCGATGAGCGATTCTTTAAGGACGCATAGGAGCGGGATGGTTACGCTCACTATAGCGTCCTCGCTGCTGACCTTTTGGTGGGACTCCTCAAAGATACGCAGTACATCGCATACGTCTGCCATCCATGGCCACTCGTGGTTGGCAAACTGAGGGAGCTGAGTTGGAGGCACGCGTGGCATTTCATTAATCTGGTACTCCCATCAATGCTCTCTGCTGCTCCACACACCCTGGCCAACATGGAATAGGTGGAATTCCAGCGAGTCGGCAGGTCGCACAACAGCCGATGTTCAGGGCAAATGGAGGCGTTGCTGGAGTTTTTTTAAGCTAGCAGCAGCTACAGTTGACTTCCGAAAGTGAGCGCACAAGCGCCGCACTTTCACCAGTAGCTCTGCCAGGTTGGGGTAAGTCTTTAGAAATTTTTGGACTACCAGATTAAAAACGTGGGCCAGGCATGGTACGTGATTGAGTTCGGCAAGCTCCAGAAGTGCCACCAGGTTTATGGCCGTTATCGCACACGACCATGCCTGGTCCTAGCTGCAGCGGCGACAGCCACATCTCCGTCTGCTGCAATATGGCGTCCCTCACCTCTGGGGCGCTGTGCTTCCTGTCGCCCAGCTGATGAGCTTAAGCACGCCTGCTGACGTCTCCCCGCGCCAGTGCTGCAACGCTTCCAGCTAGCGGCTGAGGGCGATGTTAAGGCAGAGGAGGAGGAGGAGGAGGAGGAGGAGGGGGGTTTATCAGAACCCATGCTGGCAATCTTGGGCGGGGGTGGTAGGTAGGCCGTCTCTGTTTGCGACCCCGTCCCCGCTTCCACTACATTCACCCAGTGTGCCGTCAAAGAGATGTATCGTCCCTGGCCGCAAGCGCTTGTCCACGAGTCGGTGGTCAAGTGGACCTTTGCGCTGACTGCGTACCTCAGGGCCCGCCTGATGTTACGCGACACGTGCTGGTGCAGGGCGGGGACGGCACTCCGGGAAAAGTAGTGGCGGCTGGGGACGGAATAGCGAGGTGCGGCAGCCGCCATCAGGTCGCGGAAGGCCTGCGTCTCCACAAGCCTAAACGGCAACATCTCCAGGGCCAGCAGTTTGGAGATGTGGCAGTTTAAGGCTTGGGCTTGGGGGTGACTCGAGGCGTACTTCCGCCTGCGGTCGAACGCCTGCGAGATGGACAGTTGTTGGGACGAGGAGTGTGAAGGTGCAGGCGAAGAGGCGGGGGAAGGGGAGGCTGAAGGAGAAGGCCCCAAAGTAGCCGAGGCAGAGGCAGATGTGGAGGTGTCCTGGCTGGAGGTCTGGACCGCAGTGGCAGCACACAACAAAGGGGAAGAGGCAGTGGCAGCAAGACCGGGCGCAGGTTGTATTGCGTTTGCTCTCTCCCACTCAGCCCAGTGCTTGACTTCCAAGTGACGCCGCATGCCTGAGGTGGTCAGATTGCTCTTCTCAGAGCCCCTACTCAGTTTTGAGTGGCAGAGTGTGCAAACCGCGCTCAGTTTGTCATCCGCACAAACATTTAAAAAATCTCCACACCACAGAAGTACGAGGCCTCGATGGGGGAGCTTCGCGCGACTGCCCGCTGCCGGGAACAGCTTCGGCCCTGCTGGCTGTGGCCTCACTTCTCTGTCTGGACTGTCCTCTGCCTCTGGACATCCCTCTGCCTGTGGACATCCCTCTGCCTGTGGACATCCCTCTGCCTCTGGACATCCCTCTGCCTCTTGCTGCCTTTTTCGGTGCTGCGCAGACCACCACCTCTCCACTGCTTTCCTCGCTGGACATCACCCCTGGCCAAGTGGGGTCGGTCATTTCGTCATCCACCACCTCCTCTCCTCACTCTGCTCCTCCTCCTGCTGCCCACTGGACATTCCAACAGCCTCCCTTGATGGCAACTGCGTCTCATCATCATCATCGCTCATGATAACAGATGCTGGCTCAGGGTCCACATCAGCAGGAGATGGCGAAAACTCAAGTGTTTGGGCATCACTACAAACAAATTCCTCTGCTAGCTCCTGGGATTCTTCCGGCACATCTGAAAAAGGACCCGAAAAGAGCTCCTGGGAGGGGTCAATGGTGGGATGACTCTGTTGGCCAGGTGTGGAGGAAGGAGGGTCAGAGTGAGACTGTGTGGATGACTGGCTGGTGGACAACTGTGTGGAAGCGCTATCGGCTATCCATTGCACCACCTGTTCAACCTGCTCAGGCCTCAACAGCGGTGTAACCCGCCCCCTGCTTAACTGTCCCATAAAGGCAGGGATTCTGGATGAGCGGGATCCTGGCTGACCCTCACCAGCACGCATTGTATCCCCACTGGCTTCAACAAGGCCCCCAACAGCATTTCCGCGCCCCCGTCCTCGTCCACGTCCTATTCCGCTAGCCCCCCGCCGCATTTTATTTTTTTTTGGTTACAATATTTTTTTGCCTTCACAGATCAGACGGTGTGTATGAACACCAGGTATGAGAAATTACTTTGCAAGAGAACGCACAGTACAGTTGCCAATTATAAGGCCTATATATTGTATATTTCAAGGTACACAGCCGTGTACTAAGTGATCAGACGGTGTGTATGAACACCAGGTATGAGAAATTACTTTGCAAGAGAACGCACAGTACAGTTGCCAATTATAAGGCCTATATATTGTATATTTCAAGGTACACAGCCGTGTACTAAGTGATCAGACGGTGTGTATGAACACCAGGTATGAGAAATTACTTTGCAAGAGAACGCACAGTACAGTTGCCAATTATAAGGCCTATATATTGTATATTTCAAGGTACACAGCCGTGTACTAAGTGATCAGACGGTGTGTATGAACACCAGGTATGAGAAATTACTTTGCAAGAGAACGCACAGTACAGTTGCCAATTATAAGGCCTATATATTGTATATTTCAAGGTACACAGCCGTGTACTAAGTGATCAGACGGTGTGTATGAACACCAGGTATGAGAAATTACTTTGCAAGAGAACGCACAGTACAGTTGCCAATTGTAAGGCCTATATATTGTATATTTCAAGGTACACAGCCGTGTACTAAGTGATCAGACGGTGTGTATGAACACCAGGTATGAGAGAAATTACTTTGCAAGAGAACGCACAGTACAGTTGCCAATTATAAGGCCTATATATATTGTATATTTCAAGGTACACAGCCGTGTACTAAGTGATCAGACGGTGTGTATGAACACCAGGTTATGAGAAATTACTTTGCAAGAGAACGCACAGTACAGTTGCCAATTATAAGGCCTATATATTGTATATTTCAAGGTACACAGCCGTGTACTAAGTGATCAGACGGTGTGTATGAACACCAGGTATGAGAAATTACTTTGCAAGAGAACGCACAGTACAGTTGCCAATTATAAGGCCTATATATTTGTATATTTTCAAGGTACACAGCCGTGTACTAAGTGATCAGACGGTGTGTATGAACACCAGGTATGAGAAATTACTTTGCAAGAGAACGCACAGTACAGTTGCCAATTATAAGGCCTATATATTGTATATTTCAAGGTACACAGCCGTGTACTAAGTGATCAGACGGTGTGTATGAACACCAGGTATGAGAAATTACTTTGCAAGAGAACGCACAGTACAGTTGCCAATTATAAGGCCTATATATTGTATATTTTCAAGGTACACAGCCGTGTACTAAGTGATCAGACGGTGTGTATGAACACCAGGTATGAGAAATTACTTTGCAAGAGAACGCACAGTACAGTTG
>ONZH01006920.1:0-19242 GCA_900303285.1 Rhinella marina | reverse complement strand
ACACAAGAATAACTAAGTCAGCGTGTCCTCCATCATGTCAGCCTGACTTTGACATTCTATCAAGACAGAGCAATGAAACGGCGCACAATGTAACCAACTAGCCAGTCAGGCTGAAAAAAACAGCGGAATCATGAGATATTCATAGTAAACTGGCCTTTAAAGGGCATCTCCATCCCACAAAAAAATGATTAATGACATAAATACTCCCAATAATTCCCACTGTTATATACATGACATAGATTATACACTCTAGGACTAAAAAACCCTCAATAAACCCCTGCGGATTAACCATGGGCAGACTGTCATACCTTGCCTTCACTGTTTAAGGTACCCCTAGTTAATGGGAGGATTACAAAAGTGGATTCAGTCAGCAGGACCCCGTGCAATCAGCTAGCACAGGGGGACCTACATAATTAGAAGAGGTTGATTTCTGATGACACATTCCCTTTAATGGGGTTTTCTGAGAGTTCTTAGGGCTTGTTCACACGACCGTATTTTTCTTTCCGTGTCCATTCCGTTTTTTTGCAGACCGTATGCGGAACCATTCATTTCAATGGGTCCGCAAAAAAAACGGAAGGTCTTCTATTTGCATTCCGTTTCCGTATGTCCGTATTTCCGTTCCGCAAGATTATGAGTCTTGTCCTATTATTGTCCGCATCACGGACAAGGATAATACTGTTCTATTAGGGGCCAGCTGTTCCGTTCCGCAAAATACAGAATGCACATGGATGTCATGCGTTTTTTTTTTTCAGATCCGTTTTTGCGGATCCGTTTTTTTTAATGCAGTCGTGTGCATGAGGCCTTATACTGATGACCAATCCTCTGGATAGGTCATCAGTATCTGATCAGTGAGGGGCTGACATAGAGATGAGCGAATCATTCAAAAAATTATTCGCCGAACATTTGCCCAAGTTTTCCTAAGATTCGTATATTCGACCAATAGATTTGTTGTATTTGCATACAAAATATATGTTAGTACGTGCTATTAGCGAACATTCGCTCACTAATAACGAACTTTCATTTAAAAAATGTACGCAACTTCTTAGAAGACGTACGCATAAGCGTACAAATAGTGTACGAATCCTCAGCGTACTATTGTCTATGCGTTTACGTAATACGCATAGACAATAGCCTCAGAGGCAGAGAATATTCGAAAATGGCATTCAGGCGATCCTCATCATTTAGCTCTGAAGAGCTGAAATTCCTGATCCGGCTGATGGACAGAGAGGATTACGATGGCACACACCGCCATCCAAACCAGCATAAGAAGGAGGTGATCCAGCAGATCAAATGCCCAGAGCGGCTTAATGAGATCCGCGCAGAGATACGGCAGGGTGAGTAACAAAATATTTGATAAGTAAAAACATTTAAAAAATTAGTGTACTGTATTGTATATATACCAGCAGTCACTGCGAATAATGAAAAAAGTATAGAAGGACAACGTGGTCGTGCGTAGTGCGCTGCAGTAATTTTGTTTCATGCTAGGCAACGCCTCTAACTCTCGACCCAAACAACTTAAGTGAAGGTATTCTAGTCATTATTGTTAATGGTGCTGGCCGTTCTCCCGTTTTGTGTCAGGCAAATGCACTAGTACGAAAGAAAGTACCCTTATATGCCCCTTCATAGTTAGCGCTTCCTTCTCCTACACACAGACTCAAAGAGGTGCCCATGCAGCAGCTACTGTCAGTGGGCGATATCCAAAGTGTTCTTACCGCACCGTGTTAACGATATAAAGAAAGTTATTGCGACGATAACGTTATCTATTGTCATAAATACCTTTTTAGAAGAAAAAGATATGATTTGGCCCCCTCTCACACCCATAATATCTTAATAGTAGTATGTGTTAGTATTAAAAAGAGTCATCATCTAACAATTGTGTACATTTTTATGTTGCAGAGCACCGTCAACAACAGCGTCATCACCGTCGAGGCTGGACGGCCCCTGAAGTACCAGCAGCCTCTAGTTAGTGTAAAACATATTTAATTTATTTTTCATCCAAGCTACGTGGGAGTGCAGCTGCAGTAAGAGCACTAGTGGTTAGGAACGGGATCCTACAGCCCCAAACTATTCCCATGTAGCTACAACTGTTCATTAGAGTTGAATGTAAGGCTACTTCTACACTAGCGGCAGCCCGGATCCAGTGGATGAAGGGTCCCTCCGGATTCGTGCTGCCGCAGGTACACGTGTGGGGCCGGAACCGCGCTCCGGCCCAAATTCACTGTAATGGGGGTGGGCCGCGGATCTGGCCGCAGCACGTTAACTCCTGCTGAAAGACAGCCGGAGCGAAAATACAACATATAAATGTTGTATTTTCGCTCCGACTGCCTCTCAGCAGGGGTTAACATGCTGCGGTAGGATTCGGGGCCCACCCCCATTACAGTGAATTTTGGCCGGAGCGCTGTTCCGGCCCCACACGTGTACCTGCGGCAGCGAGGATCCGGAGGGACCCTTCACCGGCCGGATCCAGGCTGCCGCTAGTGTAGAAGTAGCCTTAGGCCATTATTTCATAATTTTTGACAGCTGCTGCACCACAGAGGAGCCGCTCTCACCGTCCTCCACCCCAGCGAGAGAGGACCCCACCTGCCCCTCCAACACCACCAGCCCAGCTACCAGAGGTAGAAGGTAGGTAAAGAAAACGTGTAATGGGTGGACCTTCTGTCTTCATGAGCTAAATGTATGTTTTATCTTTGGTAGCTCCAACCGACAGGAAGCAGTTTTCCCTGGACCATGGGAAGACCATGCCATATGGATGTCCAGTAAGTACTACAAAAGGCTCAGTCAGTACAGAATACATGTCACAGAATAAGTCGCTCCAGTACATTAAAGTTTAGTTTTTTTTTGTGGGACAACCACTGTAACTCGATCATACAAACTAAGTACATAACTGTTTCCACCCCTACAGACATCCCCACTGACTTCGAAGTGGAGGCTGGATTACGGAGCCTTGGCTCCAGGCTCCATGCTGCCTCCCAGCTCATTCGTGGCCTGCAGCTGGAGCTGCAAGAGCTGTAGGACATAATGGCCCGACGTCGGCAAAGGCCGGCGTAATCTTATGTTTTTGTTCCTTTCTTTTGTTTATTATATTATTTATTTGTTAAAAAGAAGTTTTTATTTATTACTAAAATATTCGTGAAAAACCTGTGTTTTGAGTATTCTGTTAAACCTTAAACACCTTCCTGATCCTGACATAGTATGAAGAAGAAAGAGTTTTTTTCCCATGGCTATTTTCCCATATTAGTGAACACAGCGGTGTCTGTTGGCCGAAGTATTACTACATTACACACACTCCTGTTCACTGATTACAATTGACAGAAAAATAAAAAAGGCTTGGCTTGTTTGGGCAACAAGCCTGTACATTGTACATTAACATAGGCAGTGAAAATTATATATGAGGTTTTTATGGCTGCCCCGGCCAGTAGTAGTAGGGGACGGGGTATATCAGCATAGAGTGATAGGTAAAATAAATACAACAGACTGCAGTGGTGTATAATAATGTCCGCTAATATAACTTGTACGGGAGGTAGAGGCAGTGTAAAAAAATGCTGTTGTTTTTTTAAATATATATAACACATATATTTTTTTTTGGAGGGGGGGGGACTAAAGGCTGAGGCTCCAAAGCAAACTTAACAATACTAAATAGAACTATTAGTAACGTTAACTAACAACAGCTACTCTCCTACTAAGCGTAGAAAACTGAGGCGGAGGTAGACAACAGTGTTTGGTTTTGAAATAGGGTTTTGGAGACTTCAGATTCGCACAGCCCATGACATGACACGCCCAAGACATTTGGCTGTAAAATTATGGCCCGGCTGACAGCAACAGAGGGAAGACACTCAGACTATTCTGCCCTGCAAGGCCTGATCTAATCACCACCAGCATCAGCAAGAGGAGTATGAAATTCGGATGTAATCCAGCCTTTATTCATTTTTATAAAGGTATTTTTTTTTAACACTGCCCGGTGACAGATTTGTCCTTTTGGGTGTCACCCCCCAGCGGCACTAAAAACCCTCTCTGACATGACACTTGAGGCTGGGCAGGAAAGAAGCCCTAGTGCATAGTGGGACAGTTCTGGCTACTGTTGGCCTCAGGGAGGCTGTCCTCTATAACCGCCGGATTATAAGGTGGGCTTCGGTGGCTTTTTTTTTTTTAGAAATTGCAGAAGGGACACCACTAGGAGGGAACACTGAAGCCTGAGAGGTGGCAGAAAATGACAGGGTTTGCTTGAGTGGAATGGTGGAGCAGGACGAGTCTGACCGCTGGCTACATATGGATACTGTATCAGCAGATGACAGCAGATCATCCGGCTGAGACTGAGATGAGCGTGCCATCCACTCCACTACCTCATCTACTTTCTCCTCCACTACAATTTTGCGCCTCGATGGGTTAGCCTGGTGGAACAACGGCCAAGTATTGCGAATACTACTAGCAGATGCTCCGGCTACAGGTCCTTTGGCACTTCTGCCCTGTGCCACCTTCTCATTTTTTTTTAAACTCAAAGTCTGGCTGGAACTGGACCCCTTTTGCTTATCCATTCCAGACATTTTTCAATTCACTCTGTGGCCCTGCAGCTGGTCTTTGTCCCTGTATCTCACTGTCTCTCCCTGTCTCTCTCTCCCTGCTTGATTAATTACTAGCCCTGAACTGGCCCTGCAATTGCCCTGCAGTATCCCTGATATGTGTAATATGGATTCCCAGAGCTATTATATCAAATTTTCACAAGACAGGTCTCAGAACTTCACACACAGTGCTTCTGCTCGTCTCAGCAGTCGCAGCAGAAGTGATGCGTCACTGGCTTACCGAGCCTGAGCCAATCAGAGCAAGCCCTGCCCACTAGGTCAGGTGACCGCTTTCTTCCCGGGCTTTTGCGCACGATAAACGAACTAACAGTAAAAGTGTTGAATTCGTACGCAACAGCGTATACAGTAACTTATACGCAGCAATATAATTTATAGGACAAACTACGTAGCAAATGCATACAAAGCCGAAGCGAATCACCTAATATTCAGATTCGCTTCGCAGCTAAAAATTCCCAAGATTCGATACGAATCAATTTCTAGTCTGACACCCAGAGGTGCTGATGCCTCCCTCAAACAGCAAATTGGCGAGTCCCATACTAATAACCTGTTCAGAGGATAGGTCATCAGTAAAAAAAAATCCCGGACGATTTTCCAATTCCCCCCGGACATTTTTTTAATGCCCAAAAGTAGGACATGTCTGGGGAAAAGAGGACGTCTAGTCACCCTACCATATAAGAAAACACCGGAATGGCTGGAGGGAAGGGATTGGGTCAAGAATTTGGCACGGGGGGGGGGGGGTTCCATTTAAATTTTTGCCTCAGGCATCACAAAGGCTATGTGCTTCCTTGCCCATGGTCACAAAGCAATGGGGGAAAGGGGGTCCAAGCTAAACTCGCCCCAGGGTCCATGAGCCTTTAGCTACGCTCCTGACAGTAGTTATGCCCATATGCGCTTCTTCACAGTTGTTATGTCCACACTGTGCCTCCTTCACAGTAGTAATGCCACCGCTGGGACCCGCACCCTCCTAGCGATATGCCCCCATTGTCTAAGATGGGAATACCCCTTTAAGGACCAATAATATTTCCCACCTTTGTGTTCCAGGAGTCATAACTTTTAAATTTTTTCTTCTAAATTATTTTTTCTTATTTTGCGGGATCAGTTATAGGTTTTTGTAGAAACTATTTTGGGGTATATACAGTATAGTGAAGTAAATTATTATTTTATTTTTAGGGGGAAAAAACTACAATTTTAACATTCTTTTGTGGAATTTATTTACCAGTTGTGTAGCAAAAATAACAGAATTTTAATATGTGGGTCAATACAATGATGATAATGGCACATTTCTATATATTTTTTACTATTTTTACTTTCCTCCTGCAGGCTGTTCTGTAACTGCTCCCCCTCCTCCTCCAGACTGAAGGGGAGGGGGGCTGCTTTAGCTGCTCATATCTCTGGTTTGGTAGCGGCTAGAAATATGTGCTTTGTATTATTTGAAAGCTGGTATTCCAAGCTTTTAAACCAGCATTATTTTCACTACATGGGAAAATATCACTGTTAGAAATCCGGAAGCAGTGAATGCAGCTGAAACTGAAAGTAAATGCAGGTTTTACCGTGATTATTCTCAACTCGATTTCTAACAGTGATATCTCCTGCTTATCTTGGACTAATGCTGTCATTTTGGAATGCCAGCTTTCAAACAAGACCATGCTTCTAGCTGCTACCAATCAGTAGATATCACCAGCTAAAGCAACCCACCCAACTTCTACTTCTTCCCGATCCCAGCTCATTAAGTACTTTTCCCACCACCAAAGCTGAGCTCAGGTAAAACAGTTAGATGGTTAAAGGGGTTGTCATCTCATTTCACAATCCCCCACTACTCCAGTTCCGATGCTTCCTGTATCCCCCCATTGGGATCTACCTACATTTCCCTCTACACATCGGTAATGATCACTAAGCCAATCAATGCGCGTAGTGGTGACACACCTCAGTCTGTGATTGGCTGAGTAACCTGCCAAGAACTTAGAAACAGAGCTGCTGTCATTTGATCCATGCTTCATGATTACAGTGGGATAATCTTGAAGGTGGGGCAGGAGACTGACTTATGTTAATAAGTGTGTTGAATTTATTGATGTCTAAATATTACCTCTATCCTGGGGGGGGTACCCTTCTCTTCAGGGCCCATATGCAGCACATGCATTAGGTTGTGTTTTGAGCATCGTTAGATGGCATTATGAATCTGACACCTAGTCCTCTATTCCCCTAATTCAGGATGAAGATTTAAGTGATCTTCTAGTCATATTGTCTGCAGCCTCCAGAAACAAATCTTTCCATACTCCCCTCTTATTGTAATTTACATTTACAGCGTTCCAGAACATCTTTCTGCTTTCTTATGATGATTTCACTGAAGGCTTAAATTATTGGAAACCAAATTTCTATATAAACATTTCTCCGAACAAAGCATTTTCTTCATTTACAGGAACAAGAAGGAGGAGAATAATAGTTTCCTGGTACAGTGAAAAATTATTTTTGTGCCATATAGATTTTCTCTAGGTTTCGCTTACGAGCTCCATGCTGAGCTTTTCATAAAATTTTTGAATTATCCCTATACACAGTCTTATGGCAGAGATGTGATCAGGCAATGAGCCTTGACGGGTAAGATGTATGATATGAATCTACATTTCAACACAAGAAAATTAAACCACAGACATTCATCTTCTTGTTCCAAAAGAAAAAAAAAATAGATATTTCTATGTAGATGTTGCTGCAGACCTTCAAATATAAAGAAGAAACTACGGCAGCGTGCAAAGGTATGACAGCACTCTGAGGAAAACAGTTACCTTTAGGCCTCTTTCACACGAACGTTGTGTTTTGCGGTCTGCAAATTGCGGAGCCACAAAAACAAGGGATGGCATACGCGTGCATTACGTATTTTGTGGAACGGAACAGCTGGCCCCTAATAGAACAGTACTATTCTTGTCCGTAATACGGACAAGAATAGGACATGCTCTATTTTTTTTTCAGGCCACGGAACGAAGCAACGGATTCATAGAAATGAATGGGTCCGCATTTTTCACATGGAGTCCGCAAAAAATATGTTCGTGTGAAAGAGGCCTTATACTGTAAAAGATCACAGGGGCTTAATAAAGATAATATAGACCTTTGTCCATATGCCTTATTAGTAGTGATGAGCAAGCATACTCGGCCGAACTAGCTGTTTGGCCGAGCATGCCAGCGCTCGGGTACACTCGGTGCTCTGCCGAGTCCCCTCCCATCCCGCACGCTCACCACCGTGGAGCCTGGGCTCATCTGATTTTTTTCAGGCTCTCCCCGCCCCTGTCACTGCCTCCGCCCCTTCCGCCCTCCTATTCACTTGTGTCCTCTGGGTGTTTCAGTCTCTCAGCCAGCGCATGCGCAGTGGCTACGCCGATGCCGTGCCCACAATGGGCAATGCAGTGCGCATGCGCCGGCTCGGCAAGAGCCTGGAACAGAAGAAGGACGCAAGTGAAGAGGAGGGCGGACGGGTGGAGGCAGTGACAGGGGCAGGGAGAGCCTGAAAAAAATCAGACGAGCCCGGGCTCCACGGCGGTGAGATACCTTGTCCCATTTTTTTATTTTTATGGGGGACCACTATAAACCAGGCACCCTCCCCTCTTCCGAGTGGGGGGTGCCTGGTTTACTCCCATTGACTTACATTATGCTCGGGTGCTTGGCCGGGCACTCGAGCACCCGCTAGTGCTCAGCCAGAGCACCCGAGCACGGAGGTGCTCGCTCAACACTACTTATTAGGTATTATGGAAGACATAGAGGTGGTCTTCTGCTTGAGATCCTCCTCTGTGAATCACAAGAGGACCACTATGTAGGAATCCATACATATGTTATATATTTGACTGCTCATTTGCATTTTTGCCAAGTAATCCCACATTTGTTGGACAGGACTCACGGACACGATAAGTAGGACGTGGGGAGTGCACATCTCCTGAGACTAGGTTGGGTCACTCACGGTGATGCAGGGCCAGATAGCCAAACAAGAAAACATCCAGTCCTTGCAGGGACAGAAGAAGTGATCTAATGGAGAAGTGATACCTGCCTTAGGGCTCATATACACGAACGTCTGCAGCCTGTGTGCATATTGCGAACCACAAACAGCGAGTCCGCATTTTATAGGCACCGGCCATGTGTGCTCCATATGACGGAAGCAGACCCATTTACTTGAATGGTCCACATCCACAAGAAGTGGAACAGTGTGAAGCAGAGGCACGAAGCGGAAGCCCACAGAAGCACTATGGAGCGGTTTCCTGGTATCTCGATCCTTACCTCTGCACCGCAAAAAAATAGAACATGTTCTATTTTTGCAGTGTGGACTGAATGTTGAGCATCACAGACCCAAGACCCATACAAGACAGCTATTTGCGGTCCACAGCACGGGTACGGGGCACATACGTTTGTGTGCATGAACCCTTAGTCTGACCGAAGGAAGTGAGTATGCAACTAAGAGGAGATGATCGTCTGTTTGTGGTGGCCACTGAGAGCTAAAGAGACTATGTAGCATAACAGCAGCAGAGTGCTATCACATCAAGTGCCCAGGATCCAGGGCGGCTGGAAGTGAAAACTCCCACAAGTGTTCCATTGTTGCTGTTTGTAAAGATCTGTGTCTCAGAATTACCGTAAGCCTTGTACCTCTGCTTAGTGATATCAAGAGCTGCACCTGTAAGAAGTGCATCACCTTTCATGAGAAAATAGGTTACATATCATACTGTCGCAATAGGTCATCCAGTTGAACTGTTGGAACGTTATATAACTATTGCTATAACTTTAAGTGCTTGCTATTTGCATGCCATTATATCTCCCTGTGCCATGCACTTGCAAACATGTTGATATGACATGTTTTATATATAATGTGATATGTTACATACAGTGCCTTGCGAACGTATTCGGCCCCCTGGAACTTTTCAACCTTTTGCCACATTTCAGGCTTTAAACAAAAAGATATAACATTTTAAATTTTTGGTGAAGAATCAACAACAAGTGGGTCACAATTGTTAAGTGGAACGAAATTTATTGGATCATTTAAACTTTTTTTGTAATAATAAAACTGAAAAGTTGGGCGTGCAAAATTATTCGGCCCATTTACTTTCAGTTCAGAAAACTCACTCCAGAAGTTCATTGAGGATCTCTGAATGATCCAATGTTGTCCTAAATGACTGATGAAGATAAATAGAATCCACCTGTGTGTAATCAAGTCTCTGTATAAATGTACCTGCTCTGTGATAGTCTCAGGGTTCTGTTTAACCCTTTCAGTACCGGGCCACTTTTCACCTCAAATCCCAGGCCGTTTTTTGCAAATCTGACATGTGTCACTTTATGTGGTAATAACTTTGGAACGCTTTTACTTATCCAGGCCATTCTGAGACAGTTTTCTCGTCACATATTGTGCTTCATGACAGTAGTAAATTTGAGGCAAAATATTTCATTTTTATTTATGAAAAAATGCCAAATTTACCAAATTTTTTGAAAAATCTGCAAATTTGTAAATTACAATTTCTCTAATTTCAAAATACATAGTAATACCTCCGAAAATAGTTATTATTTTACATTCCCCATATGTCTACTTTATGTTTGGATCATTTTGAAAATGTCATTTTATTTTTTTGGGACGTTATAAGGCTTCTAAGTTTAGAATCAAATCTTAAAATTTTAAGAAGATTTCCAAAACCCATTTTTTATGGGCCAGTTCAGTTATGAAGTCACTTTGTGGGGCTTATATAGTGGAAACTCCCCATAAACCACCCCATTTTAGAAACTACACCCCTCAAGCTATTCAAAACTGATTTTACTAACTTTGTTAACCCTTTATGTGTTCCATGAGAATTGATGGAAAATTGGAATAAAATTTCAAAATTTCATTTTTTTTGCAGATTTTAAATTTGAATCCATTTTTCTTTGAAACATAACAAGGAATAACAGCAAAATAAAATTCAAAAACTATTACCCCAATTATGGAGTTTTCAGAAATACCCCATATGTGCGCAAAAACTAATGTAATGCACAGCAGGCTTTAGAGTGCAAGGAGCACCATATGGCTTATGGATAGCGGAATTAGCTGGAATAAAAATTGGGAGCTATGTCGCACATGAAGACCCCCTGAGCTGGCTCTACAGTGGAAAACCCCCAAAAGTGACCCCATTTTGGAAAGAACACGGGTCTCACAGAAGGCAGAAATGCAAGTAACAGCATTTGAAAGCACAGATTTGTGAAAATGAAAAATTACAAGCAGACCCCAATTTTTCAGATTCACAAGGGGTTAAAGGAGAAAATGCACCCCAATACATGTTGCCCATTTTTCCCCCATTAAAACAACACCCCATTTGTGCTTGTAGCCCGCTGTATGGGCGCACAGCAGGCGCCTAGAGGCAAACAGCAAAATATGGATTTTGCAGGCCAGAATTAACAGACATGGTTTTTTTAGTGCCATGTCTCATTTAAAAATTTCCTGAGGTCCCCAGAAATTAAAAACCCGAAGAAGTGAACCCATTTTGGAAAGAGCACCCCCGTACGAACATTTTAAGTGGTAGAAAGAGTGCTTTTTCACAAACTGGGGTCTCACAGAAGGCAGAAACACTTGTAACAGCATTTCAAAGCACAGATTTGTGAAAAAGAAAAATTACAAGCAGACCCCAATTTTTCAGATTCACAATGGGTTAAAGGAGAAAATGCACCCCAATACATGTTGCCCATTTTTCCCCCATTAAAACAACCCCCCCATTTGTGCTTGTAGCCCGCTGTATGGGCGCACAGCAGGCCCCTAGAGGCAAACAGCAAAATATGGATTTTGCAGGCCAGAATTAACAGACATGTTTTTTTTTTTAGTGCCATGTCTCATTTAAAAATTTCCTGGGGTCCCCAGAAATTAAAAACCCCAAGAAGTGACCCCATTTTGGAAAGAGAACCCCCGTACGAACATTTTAAGTGGTAGAAAGGGTACTTTTTCACAAACTGGGGTCTCACAGAAAGCAGAAACACTTGTGACAGCATTTCAAAGCACAGATTTGTGAAAATGAAAAATTACAAGAAGACCCCAATTTTTCAGATTCACAAGGGGTTAAAGGAGAAAATACACCCCAATACATGTTCCCCATTTTCCCCCATTAAAACAGCACCCCATTTGTGCTTGCAGCCCGTTGTATGGGTGCACAGCAGGCGCCTAGAGGCAAACAGCAAAATATGGATTTTGCAGGCCAGAATTAACAGACATGGTATTTTTAGTGCCATGTCTCATTTAAAAATTTCCTGAGGTCCCCAGAAATTAAAAACCCCAAGAAGTGACCCCATTTTGTAAAGAGCACCCCCGTACGAACATTTTAAAGGGTTATTCTCATTTTAGACAATGGGGGCATATCGCTAGGATATGCCCCCATTGTCTTATAGGTGCGGGTCCCACCGCTGGGACCCGAACCTATTTCCAGAACGGAGCCCCCGAAGTGAATGAGGGCGCACTGCGCATGCGCAGCCGCCCTCCATTCATTTCTATGGGGCAGCCGAAAATAGCCGAGCACTGGCTCGGCTACTTCCGTCGGCTCCATAGAAATGAATGGGAGCGCACCGCGCATGCACGGCCCGGCTCCTATTCATTTCTATGAGCGGCGCGGGGAGCTGCGCCTGGTGGTGGCCGACCCCCGGAAACCTGGGGTCCTCCAGGCACAGCGCTCCCCGCTCCGTTCTGGATATAGGTGCGGGTCCCAGCGGTGGGACCCGCACCTATAAGACAATGGGGGCATATCCTAGCGATATGCCCCCATTGTCTAAGATGAGAATACCCCTTTAAGTGGTAGAAAGGGTACTTTTTCACAAACTGGGGTCTCACAGAAGATAGAAATGCAAGTAACAGCATTTCAAAGCACAGATTTGTGAAAATGAAAAATTACAAGCAGACCCCAATTTTTCAGATTCACAAGGGGTTTAAGGAGAAAATGCACCCCAATGTTCCCCTTTTTTCCCATTTAAACAACACCCCATTTGTGCTTGTAGCCCGCTGTATGGGCGCACAGCAGGCCACCAGAGGCAAACTGCAAAATGTGGTTTTTGCAGGCCAAAAATGTCGCTTTTAAAAATGTCCTGAGGTCCCCAACAACTAAAAACCCCAAGATGTGACCCCATTTTGGAAAGAGCACCCCCCACACGGACATTTTAAGTGGTAGAAATGGTACTTTTTCACAAACTGGGGTCTCACAGAAATGAATATGTAGTGATGGTGAAAAGTGGATATGTAAGCTACAGAGACTAAATGTAAGTTATAAAGTGAAAACATTTCAGGGTACATCAGGGATGAAACTAATCCATGGATTGGTGGTTGATTCTGAAACAATCCTTGATGCACAGGCCAGGTTTCTCAGGGCAGGTTTCGCAGTGGTGTATAGTGTCCTTCCTAATACCCCTTTTGGAACACACCCTGCATCGCTTTTGGGTCCTTCCCTTCCTAGCTGTTTGGGGGACCTCACCAGGGAAATGTTGCCCTGCTACAACCCGGGCACCGTAACTTGCAGAAGTACTGGGGGCCTCTTCTGCTTGACTTGGATGAATTAGGGCCTTTATCACCACCTCTTGAAATTGTAGGAATGATCTTGTCTGGCCTGTAGATCTAAATAGCACGAATGCATTGTACAGCGCCACCTGTACGAGGTGCACGGCCAGCTTTTTGTACCACACTTTGGTTTTTCGTGTGGCATTGTAGGGCTTCAGAACTTGATCTGAAAGATCAACTCCTCCCATGCTCTTGTTGTAGGCCAGGATGCAGTCTGGTTTGGGGACAGTGGTAGTGGTACCACGTACACGGGTAGGGGAGCAGGTGTTGGGGTGAATACTGGTCAGTACAAGGACATCCCTCTTGTCCTTGTACTTAACTGCCAACATGTTCTGATTGAGGAGAGCATGGCTTTCTCCTTTTTGTAGCGGTTGCCCTACCAGGGATCTTGGGAGGCCTCTCTGATTTTTGCGTATTGTGCCACACGCCACAGTACGTCTGGAAGCTAGGGATTGAAAGAGTGGTAGACTTGTGTAGTAATTATCCACATATAGATGGTAACCCTTATCTAGAAGTGGGTGCAGCAAGTCCCACACAATCTTCCCACTAACTCCTAGGCCGGGGGGGGCATTCTGGGGGTTCAATTCGGGTGTCCCTCCCTTCATAAACCCGGAACTTGTGAGTGTACCCAGAGCTACTCTCACAGAGTTTATACATTTTTATGCCATACCTTGCCCGCTTGCTGGGCAGGCACTGGCGGAATGCTACCCTCCCTTTGAAAAGCAATAGGGTTTCATCTATGCAGATATTTTGATCGGGGGTGTACACTTCTGAAAACTTTGCATTGAAGTGTTCAAGGATGGGTCTAATTTTGTACAAACGGTCATATGCGGGGTCATTCTGGGGTGGGCATTGTGCATTATCGTTGTAATGCAAAAATTTTAGTATTGTTTGGAAGCGATTCAGGGCCATGGTTTGACTGAAAATTGGAAGGTGGTACAAGGCATCCGCACTCCAATACTGTTTTATTTCTGTTTTTTTTTACAAGCCCAATGTGCAGCACGAGTCCCCAAAAGATCGTCATTAGAGATGAGCGAGCACTAAGATGCTCGGGTGCTCGTTATTCGAGACAAACTTTTCCCGATGCTCGGGTGCTCGTTTCGAGTAACGAACCCCATTGAAGTCAATGGGAGACTCAAGCATTTTTGCAGGGGACCAAAGCTCTGCCTAGGGAAGGCTGGGTGAAAACCTGGAAACCTCAGAAAATGATGGAAACACCACGGAAATGGACAGGAAACAGCAGGGGCAGCATGCATGGATGCCTCTGAGGCTGCCTAATCCCACCATTACCCCAAATTTTCAGGCAACATCCTGGGGTTACCCTCATGGCAATTGTGCTCATCCAGACCAAGAAAGGCGAGGCACATGCCCATCACATGTTAGGGAAACACCCAACTAGGTGCAACGAAGATGCTGGCACTGCTCTCCTATCCCCAGCCACACGATTCAGGCATAAGCCTGACACAGCATGGCGGTGACACCAACAAGTGGCCAAGTTAGATGAGGTAGCAGGTGAGCCACCCAAAAATTTAGCCTGACGCAGCATGGCGGTGACAACAGAGTGACCGAGTTAGACTGAGGTAGCAGGAGGTGAAGCACGGATGGTAATTCGAAGGAGGAGGAGGGGGGGTTGGAGGAAGAGGCATAGTAAGTCTGAGAAACCTTGACCGAGGTAGGCCCCGCAATCCTCCAAGTGGGCAGTACATGAGCGGCCCCAGGGTCAGACTCCGTCAGAGTGACCGAGCTACACGACGGTAGCAGGTAGAGCACATTAAAAATTTAGCGTGGCCCTGTATGTGGACGTTGAGGGCTTGTGCATATAGGTAGGCTGAACTTTTTTTCTGCTTGCGCTCCAACGTCTGCTGTAATGACAGCTGAACGTTGCGCAGGGACACATTGGTGGACAGTGTGGAGGATCATGGAGGCGAAGGGGTGGTTTTCCAGTGGGAGGCGCTCGTGCCGGGGTCCTGGGCTGGGGGTTGACTCGCAGAGGCAGCGAGTGACACAGGGGAAGGAGCAGTGGTGGGACCCGCATGAGGGGAACGGACGGCCTTGGTTCCATAGTGTTTAGCACTCGTATACCTGCGCATGCTGGTGGTGGTTAGGCTGGTAGTGGTGGAACCACCACTTAAAAATTTGGCATCAACTGGTATGGCTGTCAACATTGAGCTTGAACTAGTGGGGCATGTGTGGTATCGATTCTTCTCAGTTTAAAATCGTATACGTCCCCTATCTTGGGACCATATATTTCATGGATTTTTCGAACACGGAAAAGGAAAAAGAGCTTGCTCTGGCCAGGGGAGTGTCTTTTCTACTGCAGCTAAGGGGACGTGTCCATGCTCTGCCTATCACAGGTCAGGAGCCAATTAAAAGAAGAACCAAAAAAAATCAGTACAAAATCTAATACGTCCCCTATCCAGGTAAATTGTTTGGAGAGAGGGCCTGTAGGTGGGGGGCAGGCTGGGGGGAAGGAGGTTGAGCTGGAAGAGCCAGAGGAGTGCCCCCTTGGCGTGTGTGGTGGTGACAGCCGGATGGAGTTCGAATGACGACGCAGGACCCCAACTATGAAATTGATCAAGTGGGGCATGTGTTGTATGTATTCTTCTCAGTTTAATACCGTATACGGCACCTATCCAGAAAAATAGTTTGGGAGAAAGAGAGGAAAAAGACGTATTTTTAAAAGTGACGTTCAGTATAGATCAGTTAAAGAGAAAGAAAGGATTTTATGAAATGGATTTGTATCCCTGAGAGCAAAAGAACCTATTTTTTTACGTGACGTGCAGTATAGATCAATTGGAGACAAAAAGGGGAATATTCAGACTTGGGCTGCTATAGTGCAAACCACTATGGTGGTGACAACAGAGTGAGCGAGTGACACTGCGGTAGCAGGCGAACCACATAAACATTTTTCGTGGCCCTGTATGGCGGCGGTGACAACAGAGTGACTGAGTTAGTATGCGGTAGCTGGTGTAGCACCCAAAAATGTAGCCTGACACAGCATGGCGGTTACACCACCAATGACTTTGTCCGACTGAGAATGCAGTGAAATGGCTTTTGTTGACCCTCCAAAAAAATTTTTCTTTTCGGAGTACATAAAGTCTACCCTCAGCAAAATTTTTTTTTTTTAAATGTCGGTACTTGCGCCTCCTGAAAAATTGTTTTGGACTGTCTGTTTGACGCTCCTGAAACATTGTTTTACACCAGGGCTGGCCAACCTGTGGCTCTCCAGCTGTTGCAAAACTACAACTCCCAGCATGCCCAGTCTACCTACAGCTATCAGCCTACAGCAGGGCATGGTGGGAGTTGTAGTTTTACAACAGCTGGAGAGCCTCAGGTTGGCCAGCCCTGTTTTACACTGTCTTTAGTTGACACTGCGGAAAAATTGTTTGGAGAGAGGGCCTGTAGGGGGCCCTCTGGAAAAATTGTTTAGAGAGAGGGCCTGTAGGGGGCCCTCCGGAAAAATTGTTTAGAGAGAGGGCCTGTAGGTGGACCTCCGGAAAAATTGTTTAGAGAGAGGGCCTGTAGGTGGACCTCCGGAAAAATTGCTTAGAGAGAGGGCCTGTAGGTGGACCTCCTGAAAAATTGTTTGGAGAGAGGGCCTGTAGGGGGCCCTCCGGAAAAATTGTTTAGAGAGAGGGCCTGTAGGTGGACCTCCGGAAAAATTGTTTGGAGAGAGGGCCTGTAGGTGGACCTCAGGAAAAATTGTTCAGAGAGAGGGCCTGTAGGTGGACCTCCGGAAAAATTGTTTAGAGAGAGGGCCTGTAGGTGGACCTCCGGAAAAATTGTTTAGAGAGAGGGCCTGTAGGTGGACCTCTGGAAAAAATTTTCAGAGAGAGGGCCTGTAGGTGGACCTCCGGAAATATTGTGGTAAAAGAGTGCCAGTTGGACCTCTAAAAAATGGCGTTTTTTGGGTCAGTGTTAGGCAAAGACGACAAGGAGGAGGAGGAGGAGAGAAGAGGAATCAGATACATAAGTGTTACAGAGCCAAGATTCAGCCCTGTTTTCATATTTAAATTGGACACATGGTTGAGTGACTAACATCACTTTGCCATGTGATTTCATAGTCTTGACCCCGCCCCTTCCTGTGCTTACATCACAAGTACAAGGAATTGGAGGAGGCAGGTGTTAATATACCTGGCCACTGGGGCATGCGAGGGAGACCAGCTTCCTGTGAGGTCTTAGATGGATGATGACCATACATGCTAAGGCTAAGTATCTTTTGTCTATGTTGTTAGACTATAGGCCAGTTACATGGTATATGTATACTGATGTGACCATGATATTGAAAGTATTTGTATATGTTTTATGTAGTACATTGTAGTCCAGTAAAAGTGTCTTTTATGTTATATCTGCAGAGTTATGTGTTATTCCTGGTGATACCAAGCCACCATACTGTAGCTGTGGTATAAACTGTGAACAATCCCACGAGCTAGGGGGAAAAGGGGAATATTGACCGTTGTCTTCTGATAATTGGTAATAGTTCGCCCTTTTCACACCAGTAACCTGAGATATTGCTGTTGGTAACTATTATTGATATTAATAAGCGATATCTATCCTCTTTCAATGGAGGTCCAGGTAGGAGACAATATTCATTATTAATATTCAGCATTGATATATTAATAATAATATCCCTATCCTTCTTCAATAAGTAATGTTAATCTTTAGCTGCTTTCCCCCGGAGGAGATTTGAATTCCGGTGAAATCCAGGCTTTGTTCATTTTAATAAGCGTCAGTCTGTCAGGGCTGTCAGTTGACAGGCGTGTACGCTTATCGGTGATGACGCCACCAGCTGCACTGAATACCCGCTCTGACGCAACGCTAGCAGCAGGGCAGGCCAGCACCTCCAAGGCATACAGCACCAGTTCAGGCCACGTGTCCAGCTTTGAAACCCAGTAGTTGTATGGAGCACAGTGATCGGTCCGGGCGTTGGTATGGTCAGCTAGGTACTCCATCTTTCTGTACAGCTCCCCCCTACTCTGCCTAGACTGGGGACAGGTGACAGTGTCTTGCTGGGGTGACATAAAACTGGCAAAGGCCTTGGAGAGCGTTCCCCTGCCAGTGCTGGACAAGCTGCCTGCTCGCCTCCTCTCCCCCGCTACTTGGCCCACAGAACCATGCCCTCTGCCGCTAGCGGCGTCAGATGGGAAGGATTGTTTCAGCTTGTGCACCAGGGCCTGTTGATATTGATTCACTCTCATACTCCTTTCCTCTACAGGGATGAGAGTGGAAAGGTTCTGCTTGTACCGTGGGTCCAGGAGAGTGAACACCCAGTAATCGGTGTTTGAAAAAATGCTTCTAACGCGAGGGTCACGGGATAGGCAGCCTAACATGAAGTCTGCCATGTGCGCCAGAGTCCCAACACGCAAGAATTCCCTCTCCTCACTGGCCTGACTCTCCATTTCCTCCTCCTCCTCCAAGTCCTCCTCTTCAGCCCATACACGCTCAAGAGTTAAGAAGGACTGAGCACTGGTACCCTCTTCTGTCTCGCCGACATTCTCCTCCTCTTCCTCCTCATCCTCATCCCCCTCCTCCGATACGCGCTGAGAAACAGACCGGAGGGTGCTCTGGCTATCAAGCGACGTATCTTCCTCCACCGTCTCTTGTGACAAGCGCAGTGAGTTTTTCAACAGGCAAAGCAGCAGGATGGTGAGGCTGATAATGGCGGCATCGCCACTGACCATCTGTGTTGACTCCTCAAAGTTGCTCAACACCTGGCAGATATCAGACATAGTAACATAGTAACATAGTTTATAAGGCCGAAAAAAAGACATCTGTCCACCCAGTTCGACCTGTTTTCCTACAAGTTGATCCAGAGGAAGGCAAAAAAAAACCCTGTGCGGTAGAAGCCAATTTTCCTCACTTTAGGGGAAAAAATTCCTTCCCGACTCCAATCAGGCAATCAGAATTACTCCCTGGATCAACAACAACCCATATCTAGTAACTATAACCTGTAATATTATTACCCTCCAGAAATACATCCAGGCCCCTCTTGAACTCTTTTAGTGAACTTACCATCACCACCTCCTCAGGCAGAGAGTTCCATAGTCTCACTGCTCTTACCTTAAAGAATCCTCTTCTATTTTTGTGAACAAACCTTCTTTCCTCCAGGTGCAGAGGATGTCCCCTCGTCATGGTCACTGTCCTTGG
>ONZH01006919.1:0-50261 GCA_900303285.1 Rhinella marina | reverse complement strand
CTCCCGTTACAAGTTACATTAGCGGAGATTGTTATACTCCACCGCAGTTGTTGTATTTGCCAATCACTCTCTGCTGATATACCCCGTCCCCTACTACGACTGGCCAGGGCAGCCATGAAAAGCTCATATATAATTTTCACTGCCTATGTTACAAGGCAGAATGTACAGGCTTGTTGTCCAAACAAGCCAAGCCTTTTTCTTTTACTGTAAATTGTAATCAGTGAACTGGAGTGTGCGTAATTTATTAATACTTCGGCCGGCAGACACTGATGTGTTCATTAATACGGGAAAATGGCTGTGGGACAATTTTTTCAGCCTTCGGCCTAAACTTGCATCCCTCTCTTCTTCACACTTGTCAGGAAGGCGTTAAAGGGTTAACAAAACACTCAAAACACAGGAATATTTTAATAATAAATAATAACTTTTTATAAATAATATAATAAACAAACAAAAAAAGGTTACGCCGGCTTTTGCCGACGTCTGGCCATCATCTCCTGCAGCTCTTGGTGCTCCAGCTGCAGGCCACGAATAAGCCGGGAGGCAGCATGGAGCCTGGTCCCGAAGCAGTGTAAAGCTGCCTCCACTTCAAAGTCAGTGGGGATATCTGTAGGGGTGGAAACAGTAATATAATTAGTATGATCGAGTTAAAGTGGCTGTCCCACGAAAAAAATTCTAAAATTTAAAACCAGAACCTGGATCAGAATACTTTAGCAATTGCATGTCATTATATATTTGGTATATCTACTGGAACGAGTTATTCAGTGACATGTATCTGTATTGAGCCTTCTTTTTTTCTTTGAACTGCTCACTGAGAAGGCCACACATGGTCAGTTTGGGATTTGTACTTACTGGACACCCACACTGAGTGGTCTTACCATGGTCCAGGGGAAAACTGCTCCCTGACGGTTGGAGCTACAAAACATAAAACATAAATTTAGCTTATATTTTGAAGACAGAAGGTCCACCCATTACACTTTTTATTTTACCTACCTTCTACCTCTGGAAGTTGGGCTGGTGGTGTTGGGAGGGGCAGGTGGGGTCCTCTCTCGCTGGGGTGGAGGAGGGTGAGAGGGGCTCCTCTGTGGTGCAGCAGCTGTTAAAAATCATTAAATAATGGCATTACATTAAACTCTAATGAACAGTTGTAACTTCTGATAGTTTGGGGCTGGATCCCCTTCCTAACCACTAGTGCTCTTATATCACTGCAGCTGCACTCCCACGTAACTTGGATTTAAAATAAATTAAATATGTTTACATTTACTGGAAGCTGAAGGTACTGTAGGGGCCGTCCTGCCTCGACGCTGGCGGTGTCGGTTACCCTGGTGACACCGTCGTTGACGTTGGTCTGGAACATAAATCCGTACACAATTGTTATATGATGATTCTTTTTAATACTAACACTATACTACCATGAAGATATTATGGGTGAGAGGGGGGCCATATCATATCCATTTTTTTCTTCTAAATAGGTATTTATCGCGATAGATATCGTTATCGTCGCAATAAATTTCTTAATATCGTTAACACGGTGCGGTGGGAATACTTTGGATATCGCCCACTCACATTAGCTGCAGCATGAGCACGTCTTTGAGTTTGTGTGTAGGAGCAGGAAGCGCTAACGATGAAGTGGCATACATCTAAAGGTACTTTCTTTCACACTAGTGCATTTGCCTGACACAAACGGGAGAATTGCCAGCACCATTAACAATAATGGGGGACGGCGCTGATCGGGTCGCTATTCGGCAAGAACGTCTGGAATTGGCAGGACAAATACTGCAGTACAGCCTGCCACATATGTGAAAGTAGCCTAAGGCAAATTACTGTGAAGGGGCACGTATATAAGAATACCTTCACTTGTTTGGGTCGAGTTAGAGGCGTGGCCTAGCATGAAAGAAAATTACTGCAGCGCACTATGCAAGCCCACGTTGTCCTTCTATACTTTTTTTTATTATTGTCACTCACTGCTGGTATATACATATACATATATACAATACAGTACACTAATTTTTGACATGTTTTTACTTTTCAAATATATTAGTTAACTTACTCACCCTGCCGTATCGCTGCACGGATCTCAGTAAGTCGCTCTGGCCATTTAAACTTCAAATTGGACCATTTCCGCTGGATCTGGCCGGGGGTCCGCACAGTGTCGAAACGATGGCACAAGCCTCGGATCACCTGCTGTATCACCTCCTTTTTATGCTGGTTGGGGTGGCTGTGTGTGCTATCGTAATCCTGCTGGTCCATCAGCCGGATCATGTATTTCAGCTCTGCAGAGCTAAATGATGAGGATCGCCTGGATGCCACTTTCAAAAATTTGCTCTGCATCTGAGGAGTGCACGCCACAGCTTAGTGTCGTGCGTGCCTGCATTTTACGTAATCGCTAGACAATAGTACACTGAGGATTCGTACGCAATTTGTACGCTCATGCGTACGTGTTCAAAGAAGTTCCGTACCTTTTAAAACTGAATGTTCGTTATTAGTGCGCGAATGTTCGCTAAACGCCACATAATAACGTTTATTTTGTACACAGATTCAAGAAATATATTCGTTGAATATACGAATCTTATGAAAAGTTCGACGAATGTTCGGCGAATAAAATTTTAATGATTCTCTCATCTCTAATAGACAGATAGATAGATAGATAGATAGATAGATAGATAGATAGATAGATAGATAGATAATGAGATAGATACAAAATACAAAAAATGGCAGCACTAGATAAGACAGGCACATAAATAGAGTGGAGGTGCAAGCCCATAAGTCCAACAGTGACCCAAGTAAACAAATCAAAAAAAGATTTGATTTTATGAGATAGATAGATATGAGATAGATAATGGATAGATATACATTTAGATATATATTTCCACATTCCTTGCTTACTGTAAGCCGTTGCAGGCAGGGTCCTCTGTCCTTCTGTGCCAGTTTGTAATTTGTCTTGTTCATGCATATTGCATATATTGTCAGTATTAGATATGTATATAAATACGTAAAGTTCACACTTAAATCACTCCTTTACCTGACTGAACTACTCCCCAATATTAATATATTAACAAGAAAAAAACAACGGAGTCCTACATAGTTCATATAAACAAACTTACAAATTTATTATTCCTCAGTAAAATTACAGCCAAATACAAAATTAATTATCAATAGAAACTCAGCTCAAAAAGTCCTACCACCAACTTGAATACCTAAGTTGCCATAACATTGTATACTGTGGCAACCAAATATTGCACTATGCCCTCAAACATCTCAGTCACAACAATAAAGATGCATAACTCTTTATATACCAGTCCCCTTTATATATTTTATATCCCAGTCCCCTTTTTCCCACCACACAATAGAATGCTCCCTTAGCATACCTCCCAATTTTTGAAAAGAAGGAAGATTTTTCCGCACTAGGCCATGCCTCTAACGCAGCCCAAAACATAACCAAACACCTAATCCCACCCAGTCCCCTAAATGCCCCCACATAGTAATTATTCCTCCTTTATTCCACCACACAGTAGTTATGCCAGCATTGTGCCCCCTCACAGTAGTTATGACAAATAAGTGCCCCCTCATAGTAGTGATGCCCAGATATGTGCACCCTCACAGTAGATATGCCCAGATATGTGCCCCCTCACTTTAGATATGCCAAGATATGTGCCCCCTCACTGTAGATATGCCCAGATATGTGCCCCCTCACTGTAGATATGTCCAGATATGTGCCCCCTCACAGTAATATGCCCAAGATTGCTCCCCTTTCACAGGATTATGCGCAGCATTGTGCCCCCTTTACAGGTTATACCCAGCTTTGTCTGCTCACAGAATTATGCCCAGCTGTGCCCCCTTCACAGGATTATGCCCAGCATTGTTCCCCCTTCACAGGAAGGTAAAAAGAAAACTTCACATACTTACCATGTTCCAAACAGCAGAAGCAGGATACATTGGCTGTGGAGGAGCAGAGGCCTGACCTGCAGTGTGGAGAGCCGGCAGAGGGGAGGAATGATGGAGCAAGGAGCCGACCGCCCTCTGCTTCATCATTACAGGCAACTTTCTCTGCTACCTATGGAAGCAGGGACAGCTGCCTGCAAGCAGGATATATCTCCCCTGTACCAGAACCGCGGGACAGCCACTGCAATCCGGGACTGTCCCGCCGGATCCAGGACGGTTGGGAGGTATGCTTTAGTGCGCCAACACAGTGGTTATGCCTTGGTGCCTCCTCTTATTATGAATGCCCAATTAGTGCTACCTTCACAGTAGTGCCCCACAGTCATGCCCTCTCAGCGCTCCCACACAGCAGTTATGCCCCCTTAGTGCCCCCATATAATAGTGTTGTCCCCTTAGTGCCCCTAACATTAGTTATGCCCCCTCACAGTAAGAATGACGTCTTAGTGTTCCCCTCACAATAATGCTGTCCCCTTAGTGACCCCATTACAATTGTATTGTCCACTTAGTGCCCTTTCACAATGGTACTGTCCCCTTAGTGCCCTCTTACAATAGTGTTGCCCCTTAGTGCCCCCCTTAGAACTTTTCTCCTCTTAGTGCCCATGCACACTTGTGTTCCCTTAAAATAGTGCTGCACCCATAGTGCCCCCCACTGGCGTAACTATAGGGGTTGCAGTGGTCGCAGTTGCGACCCGGCTCCTAAGAGAGGGCCCCCCATGCCAGTGGTACTCTACTGTTCCCGTTATAAGATACAGTGCATCTGATAAAGGGAATACTAGTGAGCGCTTCCATAATGGAAGCGCTCGCTAGTATGCAGGAGGAAGGGGAGTGAAGTGCTGGTAGCGCTGTACAGTACTTACCTCTCCTGCTCTCTCTTCCTGAGGCCCGCGCTGCTGTCTCCTGGCTGCCTGCAGTGTCAGGACATACAGAATGCACTCTGACCGGACGCTGCAGGAGGTCAGGTGACTGCAGCGCGGGCCCGGGAAGAGCTGAGAGCGGGGAGACAGCCAGGACAGGGAGAAGAGCGACACAGGAGAAGTTTATTTGTTTTATTGTCTGATCTGAGGTCTGATATGGGGGCCTAAAGGGGGGTCTGATATTGGGGGCCAGAAGGGGGGGTTGATATTGGGGGCCTAAAGGGGGATCTGATATTGGTGGCCTAAAGGGGAGTCTGATATTGGGGGCCAGAAGGATGGGGGTCTGATATGGGGGCCAGAAGGGGGGGTCTGATATGGGGGCCAGAAGGGGGGAGTCTGATATGGGGGCCAGTAGGAGGTCTGATTAGGGGCTTTAAGAGTCTGAAGGGGGGTCTGACTGGGGGTCTAGAGAGGTCTAATGGGGGTCTGGAGGTCTAATGGGGGTCTGATTGGGGGTCTGGGGTTCTAATGAGGGTCTGATTGGGGCTTTGGAGGTTTAAAGGGGGTCAGATATGGGGGTTTGGAGGTCTAATAGGGGTCTTATATGGGGGTCTGGAGATGGGGTGGTCTCATCTGGGGTTTGATATGGGGATTTGATCTGAAAGGTAAGGGGGTATTGTTTTTCTGTGTGGTACCAGTATTTTCAGGGGGACTGTTTCTGCAGTATAGTATTGGGAGAGGGGTGGGGGCAGAATGGGGTGTTGCAGAGAAGATGAGAGGATGATGTAAAAGAGGAAAGTCATCATAGCGGTCTGGTCTGACAGGAGAAGAGGAGGAAAGAGAATGTGCCAGGGGGGTGCCAGAGGACCCCGGCCGATCTGATATTCATGACCTACCCTGAGGATAGGTCATCAGTAGTAAAAAGAGGACAACCCCTTTAACAGTAGGACTGGAGGGAAGGGATTAGGTTGAGAATTTGGCATGGGGGGGGGGGGCTGGGGGGAAGTGCATTTCAATATTTGCCTCGGGCAGCAGAAAAGCTAGGTGCACCTGCGCTGAGTGAGAGGAGGTCCAAGCTGTACTGGTTGCACCAGGGCCCATGAGCCTTTAGCTACGCCCCTGGTGCACCCCTTACAATAGTGCTGCCTGCTTAGTGACCCCATTACAATATTGTTTCCTCCTTAGTGCTCCCTTACAATAATGCTGTCCCCTTAGTGCTCTCCTTAAAAGTGTTGCCCACTTAGTGCCCAGGCACACTTGTGCTTCCCTCTTAGTGTTCCTTTACAATAGTCCTGCAGTTGTGCCCCGCTTACAATAGTTCTGCCCCCTTAGTGCTCCCCTTACAATAGTGCTGCCCCCTAAGTGCCCCTCTTATAATAGTGCTGCCGCCCTTAGTGACCTGTAATTTTAATAAAATAAAAAAAGCAATTCTCACCTAGCCCATTCCCCAATGAATGGATCACATCTTCTCCTGGTGTGTGCTCTTTCCCGCTCTCCTCAGCGGCTCAATGATGTCACTGCATTGCACCTGCCTGTGTGTTGGAGCACAGTACAGGAAATAGTGCAGCAGGGAGTTGACGGCTCCTGCTTGACCATTGCATTCAACTGTATCTGCCTCGCCAGGATGCAGATACAGTTGAAATTGAGAAATGCTGTTCCTATCCCAGGACCAAGTAACAACTGCCAAACACTAGATCTGCCCCATCGTATCTGGAATGCTTCAGAGGCAGGTTGAACTGTTATGTGACTGACTATAATGTGACAAATTACTGAAGAGTTCGCCAGTAATGTATTTGTTATTTTTATTGCATGCCATTGTATGCTTATTATATCTGTCAGCAGTATAAACCCTATTAAACCAATGTTTCTGCCAGGACCTCTACAACCGAATTTAAGAAGACAAGTATCATTGTAATCAGTAGGATCAACCCTATCAACCACTATGCTGGAAGATGCTATATAACGTGTATTTTTGTTTGATGCACCATTGCATTTATGCTTGATGCAGTGCAGCCTCATGGCAGATACAAGACGCTGAGATACAAAGAAGTTCTGCAGTTCCTGCAAACAGCTGGTGAGCAATTTGAGAATTTGAGGTGAATAACTCTTGCCAATAGGGTGCACCACCTCAGGGCCTAGAGGGGGCAAGCCACAATTAGTGCCACAGATGAGCCGAGGTCAGGAGCAGATTGGCCATACACCCTACAGGGAAATTTCCCAGTGGGCTGATGCCCAGGGGGCCGCCTGAGCCCTCCTCACGGCCAACCAGTGGAAATTTTTGGGGATGCATTTTGTGATGGACTGTGGTATTTGGCTCTGTTGGGGTGGTATAATGTGCCACGATATGGTATTGCTCACTCTGTCTTCCATCAATATGGACCCAACTACAAAACGGGGCCACTTTGTGTATTTTTTCCAGGGCCACTTTAAGTCCCAGTCCACCCCTGGCCGAGGTCAGAGTGGAAAGGCTGAAGGGATCCACCTAGCACATGCATCCTGAAAACAGCCAAGGCCTGTATAAAGACCAGATGGTAATCACAAGTAGAGATACTGTGACCAGAAAGACACCGTGCAGAGGTGGGGGAGGAATGTTGCTAGGGTCTCAAAAGATCTGGGGCCGAAGCCCCAATGAATATGGCCCAGTTTTCTAAATCGACCCTCCCCCTGCACACCGAATGTATACAGCAGCACATACCTGTCACGTCCAGTGCCTCCTAGGTGACGTCTCCTCTGATGTAGATCTTCTCTGTCGTCATCTTCTCCATTTGGTCTATACAACGTCTCTCAGCTACGCCTCATCTCTGCAGTGTGACACACAGACATCTTAGCTTCCTCAAATTTCCTCACATCATCCCCCAACCTGGAGTCCCAACTGTGTTATCCTGCTGCTCGCTGTGCTCCCCAATACTCCCAAATACTATCCTGAAGAAAAATGAGTACCACGATAGTAATAGTGCTCCTCATAGTCCCACCAATAGTAATTCCCTTCTAAAATGCCCACATTAGTAATACTGCCCCCTACAGTGCCCCCAACCATGATAATGCTCCCCAAGAGTGCCTCCATTGGTAGATGAGCCCTCCAGTATTAACAATACCCTAGCCACCACTAGAAATAAGGCTGGCCTATTGTTCCCCCAGTGGTATAAAAGCTCTCTACAGACCCCTCAGTAGTAATGAGGCCCCCCATAGTGCTCTTAGTAGAAATAAGGTGGATCTATAAGTCCCTCCTATAGAGCCCCCAAGAGTAATAAGAACGCTTAATGTTCCTATTATTTATAATACCTCTACAGTGCCCCCAGTATTTATACTGGTCCCTACTGTTATAATGCTCACCCTGAAGTGCCCCCAGTATTTATAATGCCTCCTGCAATGCCACCTATAGTTATATTCCTCCCTCCGCCATACAGTCCCATGTAAATAACATCACACTATCTCTCCTGCCCTCTCCAAAATACAGTCCCATGTAATTAACATCACTCCCCTCCCTTCAGCCCCTCTAATATATAGTCCCATGTAAATAACACTATTTCCCTCCCTCCGCCATAGAGTCTCATGTAAATAACATCACACCATCTCTCCAGTCACCTCCAATATACATTCCCATGTATATAATATCACCCCCTCCACAGCCACCTCCAACCCCATGTAAACATCGTCCCCTCAACATTCAGCCCCATGTAAATAACGCCACTCCCTCCCCCAGCCGCTTTCAACATAGAATCCCATGTAAATAACATCACTCCCGCCCACAGCCGCCATCAACATACAGTCCCATGTAAATGACATCACTGCCTCCCCCAGACCCCTCTGACATATAGTCCCATGTAAATAACATCACCCTGCCCCAGCCCCCTCCAACATTCAGACCCATGTAAATAACATCACTTCCTCCCACAGCCGGCATCAACATTCTGTACAGTCCCAAATAAATAACATCACCCCTCCCCAGCTACCTCCAACATACAGTACCATGTAAATAACATCCCTCCCTTCAGTCCTAACATACAGTCCCTGTTAAATAACTACAACTCTCAGCTTTGCTCTGCCTCTCCCTTCACCTACCTTTCCTCATGTATCAGACATCACCATAGCTTCTTCTCCCAGGACTTCTCCTCTTCACTGCCATCCTCTCCTACACTGGTCACATGATGGTGACATCATCGCAGGTCCTTCTCAACCACTGCCTGTTTTACTGGTCACATGACCTGTGAGGTCATCACAGGTCCTTCGGCTCTTCAAGTGCATTAGATTCAATTGTATTGCCGTCCTGAAGACAGCAATACAGTTGTATCTAGTTGGCAGGCAGTACATTCGGGGCCTAGGACAAAACATCAAGGGCCCAGGCCCCAAATGTTTTGACTTAGCACTGCCCCTGCCTACTAGACCCCTGAACTGGTCACTACCATATTTTTTTTAGCCAAAATATTTTAGGTACATGGTCACTGGCGCCTCTACCTGGACTGTCAAGGCGGACGGCAGTCATTTTTCCAGGTTCTGCAACCTTTCCACAAATTCCAGCTTGCTGGCTGGCCTGACTCAGCTTGACCTGAGACCACTCACTCACTGTGCTCCAATGTCTGGGGGAGGGGGTTGGTTGTGTACCATGTTCTCCGTGTCACGGAGATTCCTGCGACAGGTATCAGGAGGTCTGTCAGATTGGCAACCCGTGGGTTAATCTGACAGATTCTCCTTTGGTTGTTTTGTTGCTGGCATTCACCACACCCTCCCCCTTCAGGTGTAGGTGTTTTATCAATTATCTTTGTCTATTTAGTGTTGCTTCTCCCACCATGCTGTGCGGTTTATACTTTCTGTGGTTTGCTGGTGTGTGTTTCTCTGTGGAGATCCCATTGCTGCCATTATCTTCAGGAAAGTTAAGTGTCTTCTTTCCCTTTCGTTTATTTGTGTATATCTTCCCTGTGTTTTGGTGTTTGGGCCTGAGGGGAGACTACCGTTCGTCCAGGTTGGTGGAAGAACAGTTTGTCTCATTCCAGTCACTGGCTTCAGGGTCCTTCAGGGACAGTTAGGGTCCCAGGTTTCCAGCGTATGAACTCGCCTACCTTCTAGGCCTGTTCATACTGTAAGTAAGCCAGGACTGGAGTCAGGGTTTCAATAGGAGGGGACCATCTGCCTTCACTAGTTCCTGGCCTAATCCCATTTCCATTCCCCCCTCTTCCTCCTGCGCTTGGTGTGGAATATCCCCCCCACACCAGAGCGTGACACTCTGTCTGCATGGACTAACATATACAGTTATGTGCAAAATAATAGCAGTCTAACATCACTAATGTTTATTTACTGTTTTTGACACTGAATTTTGTGGTGAGGACGCAGGAGAGGTTTTCTTCTGATGTCTCTTCCATAAGTCATATTTGTGCAGGTGTCATTGAACAGTAGAACAATGTATCGCAGCTCCAGAGCTAAATGTCTGGTCGCTAATGGAAATTTATGTTGGGCGGTCGGCAAGGGTTAAGGTCTAGACTATATACATATATTTATGGAAAATGTAAAAAAATTCACGCTCCAGTGATATTATATCATGAAAGTAGGGCATTTAAGTAGAAGCATGCAATGGTGATTTCCTCATCTCAAAAAAAGCCAACAACAGTGGTGGGTATACCTCCACAAAAATCACTCTTCTTGAAGGGCGGCCCTCAGGTAATTGAGGTTTTGGAATACAGAGTTACGAGCCTCTACACGGCGACTCAGTTGATCCCATAGGTTTTCAATGGGATTCAGGTCTGGAGAAATTGCAGGCCACTGTCTCCAGCAGCTGTTCCCTAATGATGCGATCTCGATTAGCTGGCGCATTGTCGTCCATGAAGATGAAATTAGGCCTGTGTTGTTCATGCAGAGGCACAATGACTGGATTAATGCTGTTATTCAAGTAGTATGGGCTTGTCACGGTACCATTCACAAAGTGTAGGGCAGTTCTGTATTGACTACACACGCAAAGAAAAAAAAAACTGTGGGCTAGTCAGCACATCCCAGTGTGCAGGTGCACATCGCCATTGCAGGAAGCACAAAAGCAAAAAACAAACAATGCAACAGTGCTATGCAAACACAAATAATAAAGTACCGTATTTTTTGCCCCATAAGGCGCACTTTCTCCCCCAAAAGTGGGGGGAAAATGCCCCTGCGTCTTATGGGGCAAATGCTAATGAGCACTTCCATTATGGAAGCGCTCATTAGCACTGGAGGACAAGGAAGTGGTGAAGGCTCTGTAGGCAATGGGGGCTGATAAGAGGCTCTGGGGGTTAATAAGAAGATGCTGGGGCAATGGGGGATTATATAAGACTGCTAGGGGCTGATAAGAGGCATATAGGGGGCTGATGAGAGGCATAGGGTCTGATATAAGGCATATGGGAGCTGATAAAAGGCATGGGGCTCTTATCTGAGGTCTGATTGGGGGTCTTTCACATTGAGGTCTGAGCTGAGATCTGATTGAGGGTCTGATCTGAGGTCTTATTGGGGTCTTATTAACATTGGGGGTCTGATTGGGGCTGTCAGCTGAGGTCTGATTAACACTGGGGGTCTGATTGGTGGTCTGACCAGAGGTCTGATGAAAAATATATTTTTTTTCTTATTGTCCTCCTCTAAAACCTAGGTGCGTCTTATAGGCCGGTGCGTCTTATAGGGCGAAAAATACGGTAAATACAATAGTGCCATACTTACTATAGAAAATGTAAAATGCTAATGCTACGTTGTAAATGTGAGATTCTTAGCAAATACAATTTGCACAAAATTATTTGTGTCTGACCTCCAGCGTCAAAGCAATCTCTTTAGGACAGGAACGTAACACTAAATACTACCTCCACTGGTGCCATACTGGCCTCCAATAAATGCAGGGAGATCCAGCTACAGCTTTATACTTGCACTAATTGAAATCAGCCTATGAGACGGACAGGTTAGTTACGAGTGTACGACCAATGGAGTCAGCCAAACCTCTAATGCAGACTGCAAAGAAAAAAAATTGGGGTGGTCAGCACATCCCAGTGCGCAGGTGCTCATATATACATATGTGGCTTCTTGGCTTGCAGAAATTATAATAGGACAATGAGAACATATATAGATGTAATACCCCAGAGAGGTATTACCATTCCTACACCCTGCTACTGTCTTTGATTGCTACCATAATGTCATCCATGTATTTATTCCAGGTCTTTTGTCATTATGCATTCACAATCTTTTTATGTTATTGTTATGTTCATATAATGGGCCTGGTTCACCAGCAGGTGGCAGTGTATATGGCAGACGGATCTTTAGATAGAATGGAACTTATAGGGGTTCTCCGGGAATTAAGAAAATTAAAATACTTAAATATTACTTCATTATAAATATATTCTCAAATACCTTACATTAATTATAATGGCTCCATTTGTTTGGGGAGCAATCATTAGGAGAAACAAAATGGCCACTGTCCTTTTAGTACACACAAATCCTGTCCTAATCAAACAGGAGGACAAGTTACTTCACAACACTCAGGTAAAGAGCTGTTTCATCCTTCTCTTTGCTTGTCAGGGAATTTATGATGCTGAATACAGATGATAAGATATTTAGCTGAATCTCTGTTGGAATTGAGTTCATGAGCAGATGTGGCTAATGAGTAGCAGCACTTGTATGCAGTCTCCATTACCACAGCCCCACATTACCACAGTCTGTCCTGTCTGTCCTCTCTGTACTTCATGTCTCCTCATGAACTCCATTCCCACAAAGATTCAGATGAATATCATATTAAACTGTATTCAGGATCATAATCTCTGACAAGCAGTGCAGAGAGGAGGATGAGGCAGCTCTTTACCTCAGTGTTGTGAAGTAACTTGTCCTGCTGTGTGATTAGGACAGGTTTTGTGTATACTAATAGGACGGCAGCCATTTTGTTTCTCCTGATCATTGCTCCCTAGACAAAATGAGCCATTATAACTAATGAAAGGTTTTTGGGAATATATTTATAATAAAGTAATATTTAGGTATTTTCATTTTCTTAATTCCCGGAGAACAGCTTTAAAGGAGTTATCTGTGAATTTAGAAAATGAAAATACTTAAATATTACTTTATTGTAAATATATTCCCATATACCTTTCATAATTTATAATGGCTTATTTTGTTTAAGGAGCAACAATTAGGAGAAACAAAATGTCCGCCGTCCTATTAGCATACACAAAACCCATCCTAATCACATAGCAGGACAAGTTACTTCACAACACTGAGGTAAAGAGCTGCCTCATCCTCCTCTCTGCTCCGCTTGTCAGAGATTATGATCCTGAATACAGTTTAATATGATCTTCACCAGAATCTCTGTTGGAATGGATTTCATGAGGAGACAAGGAGTACAGAGAAGATGGACAGGACAGACTGTGGTAATGAAGACTGCATACAAGAGCTGCTGCACATTATCCACATCCCCACCTCCTTTCTGTACTTCATGTCTCGTCATGAACTCCATGTGTACAGAGATGTAGCTGAAGATCATATTAAACTGTATTCAGGATCATTAGGATGAGGCAGCTCTTTGGCTCACTGCTCTGAAGTAACTTGTCCTCCTGTGTGATTTGGACAGGTTTTCTGTGTACTAATAGGATGTTGGCCATTTTATTTCTCCCAGTGATTAATCCCTAGACAAAAAAAAGCCATCATAACTAATGAAAGGTATTTAGTAGTGTTGATTGAGCACTCAGGTGCTCGTGTGATCAGGTGCTCTGGCCGAGCACTCGGGAGTGCTCGAGTGCTTGGCTGAGCACCCGAGCATAATTGAAGTCTATGGGACTAAACCAGGCACCCCCGCTTGGAGGAGGGGAGGGTGTCTGGTTTAAAGGGGTCCCAAAAATAAAAACAAAAAAATACACAGACACAGACACTGAGTTAAACTTACCTTCCCCGGCAGCTCCCGACCTGTTCCAGCAGAAAAGACTGCGCGCAGAGTGGTAAGTTTTACCACAGCGCCACCTGCTAGAGGGAGGAGGGAGCTGCTGGGAAAGGTAAGGACGGATCTGTCATGAACTCCATTGAAAGTTAATGGAGGACAGATCCGTTTACTAGTGTGTCACACCAAACGGATCCGTCCCCATTGACTTGCATTGGGGTCATGACGGATCCGTCTTGGTGCGGGGAGGGGACTCGAGCTTTGTGCTCGAGTACACTCAGTGTTCGGCCAAACACCAAGTGCACCCGAGCGCAGGCATCCTCGGCCAAACAGCGAGTTCGGCCGAGCATGCTCGCTCATCACTAGTATTTAGGAATATATTTATAATGAAGAAATATTAAAGTATTTTCATTTTCCTAATTCCCAGAGAACCCCTTTAACATTCCATTCTCCCTCTTTTGGGCAGAAGTGCGATAGTCCCGTTTACTATCAAGGGAGGGGCAGCAGGAAGTGTCTAGTCAGTCTAAGCCAGGGTAGCGTCAGATGCAGATAGGCCAAGATGTAGCAGCAAGAGGATCCCCCCCTCCTGTAGCAGGAGTCCCTCCAGAGGGAAGCAGCTCATAGAGCACCATGACTTCTTACAGATTAACCAACTGAATATTGTGAGGGGGTCAAGAGCCAAAGGCACCGCATTTCAGAGGTACCAGAACATTCCCAAAGTCCAGCTGCTTCATTCTCTGGGTCAGTACAATTACAACGATACCTCATATGTTTCACCATATTCTGACCCCCATAACTTTTTTACAGTTATATCTAGTGAGCTGTGTTGGGGGCTCATTTTTTGCGAGACAATCTGTAAGCGAAGCGAAGCAATGAAAAAATGGTAAATTGGCCATTTGGCCATTTTGACCCTTTTTTTCCGTTACACTGTTCATCGTGTTGGAAAAATATTTTTATATTTTAATAGTACGGCATTTTCAGTTGCGGTGATACCCATGTTTATATTTTTTGTTATTTAGGTATTTATTTTTTTATTATATGCAAAGGGAGGGGGGTGATTTAAAGTTTTATATTTTTTAACATTTTTTATATATTTTTAAGTTTTTTTTAATTTTTTTTGTAGTGATTTTGAAGCTCATATATGAGCGTGTAAAATAAATTTTTAATTTTTTTAATTTTGAACAATCATGGATTTTTAAACTGGCCTTATTACTGAGAATTGCTCATATCTTATGTTGGCCTGCAACCAGCGAGGCTGAGCACATTAAGACCAGTTACCTATGTAACACCCCAGAGTGGTGTTACCACTCTTTCTGCATCGCTTCTATCTGTGTTTGCTAACTTATACTAACTTATACTATACTAACTGTCATACTATGCATTTTATTTCCAGGACCTACAAAAATGTGTGTAACCATATAATATTATGCAACTATTTTAATATGTAATGTGCCTGGTAGGTGGCAGCAAAACAAAGGCAGAACTATTGTATAGTTTATCAGAATGGACCTTTCCATTTCCATTCTGACCCACCCCATTCTGGAGAGAAGTGGACGGTTCCCACTTCCTGCAGTAAGGGTGGATCCAGTTAGAACTAGTTAGTCTGCAGCACCCCCTGCTAGGGGAAGGGTGTGCAGGGCAGTCTCTGCTGGATGTTCCCCTGCCAGCCAGAGCACCTTAAGCTCTGGTGGCCATAAAGTCAGAGGATTACAACCTCAGCAGCCAGGAGGTGTTTCCTTGGCACAAGTGAAGTCAGACCAATCAGAAAACTGCAGCATTGGAGGAAATCCAAGTTAAAGAAAGTTAGTACAGCAGTGAGCTAGAGAGATATAGCAGAGGATTTTTGCCTGCCAACTCATATCACCTAAAGACTGCTGGTAACCAAGATAAAGCCAGAAGTTTGTTACCTGGATGCAAGTTTGCCTAAGTAAAGCTGCGTTGGATTTCACCAAAAGGTCTGGACTCATTTATTACTACGACCCTCTATTATTCCCCCTATTATTGAACCGGAGCCAAAGCATGGGGTCCGGCCGTTTTCCAGGTAGGAGCACCATGACACCAGAGACATTTTAGGCCATACAAAATACCACTCGGCAATCCTACACCTGATGCAAGCGTTTTAACATCCTTAGCGGGCCCTGGAGGGAGGGTCGCCCGTAGCAAATTGGCGTCCATACGTTGCACCTGCACATTTTTACCACTACCTATTCCTCATCTTACCAAGACATCAGAAAGATCCTGTGCAAGTATTGGCTGCTATTGAGGAGTGAACAATTTTTACAAAGGGATCTCCCCACCAGGGGCGTAGCAATAGGGGAAGCAGGGGAAGCAGCTGCTTTGGGGCCCAGACCCACAAGGGGCCCCCTCAGGAGGGAGACTAATTGATTTTTTTGTCAGGGCCCCCTCAACAGTATTATACAATGACATTATATACAGTGACACTATAGGAAACGGATGGAGCGGCTGTCAGGCCTTGTCTGGGAGAGCTCAATCTTGACTAGTCACAAGAATGAGGGTTGCATGTGAGTTGTGGGTTGCGAAGAAGTTTGTGGGGGGGCCCCATTCAAAAATTTGCTGTGGGGCCCAGTTAGTTGTAGTTACGCCACTGCTCCCCACAATCACTACAATCAGGGGTGGGATACAAATGTTTAACAACAGGTTCCCTACTCAACGGTGGACACCCGTTGTCACAACACAAGTTTACATCTACATACACCATATATATGCAACACACATACACATAAATACATTATATACATGGTACACATACAGAAATACACTACACACACACCACCCAACTAAGGAGCTAAACTATCAGCGTCGCGCAAAGTAATGGAAGCGAACATCGCCAGCTGCCCTGCCTCCGCCAGAGCACCGGATCGGGATAGTAACACGGTTCTCTGATCCACTTGTAATTTTAACAACTGGATCTGGAGAACTGGAGGAGACTGGCTGAATCCCATGCCTGACTACAATCATATACTGCAGGGCCCCAGACATCAAAAATAAGCTGGGCTGGCACCATGTCGCCTGAGACAACATAGACACACTAGTCAGAATAGTGTAATGATCATACTAGGAAGCTATAGATGCAGAGCTGGCAGATGCCAGTCCTGTGCTGTGATTGGGCATAGGAAGACAACGTTTCAATCCAATGTCAACAAAAACAACTTTCCAGTTAAATATCATCTAACCTGTAAGTCAGAATAGGCAGTTTAGTAGATTGTATATGTGGTCTACAGTACGTAGGGCACTCTACAGGCCCTACATGAGAGATTGAACCAACACACATATAATATCAGAAAGAAATGTGACAAACAGGGCCTATCCAGGCACTGCACCCTACAGCATGATGAAAAGATTGATTGCCTCAGGATTATGACCATTGACTACATACCTATAGACACATATCATAGATTTGAGGTCCTTAGAAAGCGCAAGGCATTCTGGATTTATAAACTACAGTCCATACAACCTTAGAGGGGTTGTCCCACGAAAAATATTCTACAGTTTTCAAACCAGCACCTGGATGTGAATATTTTTGTAATTGCATATAATTAAAAAATTAGTATAGCCACAGTCTTTAGAGGCAGTCCATATGAGGTAGAAAAATAAGGTGCTCACTGCTAGCTATCCAGCGCATAATTTATCCAAGTGCATAATTTACTAAAAACACTGGACAATAAGTGCATAATTACATTGCAGTACCTGAAAAAGAATACACACCATGGGCTAAAGTGCTGAACCAGTAAAAACAGTGTAGCTAAAATACAGCAAAGACATAAGTATGCAAACATTTTAGTGCAATCAGTTTCACATTTGTAAGCATAAAAGGCTCAGATATACGTTAGAGTCTCTCCTCATGGCTCCTTAGCATGATAAAACACTGTCTGGAACACATAGTCCAAAATTCAATTGTAATCTACGTGAGGTAATATTGTAATCCAAAGAGGTAACGTGTAATCCACATGGATAATAGAAAATAGCAGCAAATAGAGAACCCTTTTTGCAAAAGGGGGCTCCCAAATAAACTGAGAAGGGGGGAAAAAGGAAATTAGGCGCGCTTAGGTGACTTTTCTACAGAATGGGGGGGAGTCCTGACAGCCATGCCCATCTGGGTGAGAGTCAAACGGGGGCAATACAAACAACCAAACATAAAAAGTGCCAACTAGGTCCTCCTGAGGTGTCCATTAATTCACCCAGCCAGTAGAATGGTTCCTCAGATGAGGGACCTGAAGTCCTCCTCGCTGGAACTGCTGCAAAACGTCATCAGAGGACGCTCCTGCCTCTTGTAGGCCACGCTCGCTGCCATAGTAGAACTCCAGTACCCTCTTCTTCCAGAATTCGGACTTGACCGGGTCCAGGTGGTGGTGACGCTGGCAAGCGCTGCAGGAATTTGCGCTTTTCCGGATCCTCCTGCCGGGACAGCAGGGTTAAGGACTTCCGGCTGCAGCGGTTCTAGCAAGGTTGCATCCAGGGAAGTAGCCCCAGCTTCCCTGGCTGCTGCTGGCTTTATCTTCTACGGCAGCTGGTATTGGTGGATGACCATGGATTGGAACGTAAACGATGTTGTCGTCAGCTGACCCAACTGAAAGGACTGTGGTGGTGGTGGTGCTGGCAGTCCAGGAATCAGAGGCTCCAGCTCTGGCTTTTCCCTGAACCGGAGGACGCCATCTGGGGACTCCTGAAGGCAGCGCAAGCGTTATGGACCTGGTGGTTCATCCAGCCACACTTCAGGTTCTGTTGTAGGTACCAGCGGCTTTGAAAGGAAGGTAACCCCGGTCGCAAAGGGGCCTTTCAGGGATGCCATGGGGGTGTACTCCACCTGATCCCCCACGTACAGGCTGTGCCAAGGTTGTGGCAGGTACGGCCGTTTCACCTACCTGCGGCCCACAAAATACTCCTTTCCGTCCCCATCGTCTGCCAGGAAACCAGACCCTCTCTCAATGGAAAACCACAGGACCGTTCCCTTTCGGCATTCCAATGCAGGATCTCCTGGCCTAGGGTGGTCCAGTACCTGAATGACCCAGTCCTCCACAGCGTTTTTATAGTCCCAGAGGGCCGTCACCGATGGTGGCACAATCGGGTTCTGCCTTATGGAAGGTGTTGTCGTGTATCTCTTCCTGGGCGGCGAAGTGGATGCTGCAGCCGCCTCCGCCGCACGAGCGACAGCAGACGCTCCAGCCGCGCCAGCCACAGCAGACGCACCAGCTGCCTGATGACGAAGACCCGCCTCACGATGCGCAGCTAACTCCGCAGGCGGTAAGGAGAATAAGGGCACTGTCGGTGGTTTACTCGCCTTCAATTCAAAGCGTGACACCCTGATGTCTGGAGCGGGCGGTGGTTCAGGGAACTCGTCCCCAAAGGCCATCTGGTTCCATTTGGGACGCAGCTCTTTAGCCATGCTTGCGACTTGTTCAGTGTTCAACGCTGGTCTAAACTGGTTCAGAGGAGGGTGGAGTACTGAGGGAGGAGTCTTCACTCCCTATACGTGCAAATAGTTAGATCCCGGTGGGCCGGGCTGTTTTTTTCTCCAGTTCTGAGGGGGGCGTATCTTTACTTTCCCGCTCTTGCGGGGGCGTATCGTCATTTTCCCGACTCACGCAGAATGCGTACGTTTCATACGTATCGTACGTATTGTTAGCATTCAAAATTTTGCGAAGATTTACAAATAATACGAAGCGAATCCTAAAAAATCCAGATTTGCTTCGGAGGAGAAAATTTCCAAGATTCGATACGAATCTACGAAGCGGCGAATAGATTCGCTCATCTCTATTTACAACTTTGTTTTTTGTCCAATAAACCCATATGCATGATTTGTTTGCTCTGGTGGTGGCAGCTCTTGCTGCCAAAACATGTATTTTAATTTATATTGGTGCGCTGAGCACAATGTTTCCAGCTGAGAGGCTCATCCCCTCCTATCACCCCCTTAGACTCTGGTCGTACACACCCAGCTCTCCTTTATTCTTTTTATTAGCGTCTACAGAAATCCATAGGGTCAGGGAACAGAGTGTGTGCTGGAGAAAGGGTACAGTCCAGGAATGACTGAACCTAGTGATGTGCATGAGTTGAACTGGCCTCTGTGGCTTCTTCTACTTGTAGCAGAGACAGTGGGTGAGTGGTGACTTAAATATCAGGGAAGGTGTGAAACATTTGAAGAATGACGAGACACATTTTATGGACAGCTGGCAACTAGTAGTACTGTCTGCTGAATTAAATTTTGGTGAAGTCACACAACTAGGTGGTGCAACCGCCAGCAACTTGACCAGGTGGGAGTTCAGCTTGTACACAAGTTAATTGTTGGTCACAAGTAGCTTTCTGGGAGAAGACTGGGAGAAGACGGAAAGACTTGTTCCAAATGCTGGCCATTTCTATTTTCCCACAGTTTCCCACCGGTGAACAATGGTAGCCTATGGAGTTATTAACACAGCAGTTTTTTTAAATGAAAAAATAGAGCATGTTCTATCTTGTTTTCACTGACCAACAGCCCCCATACAATTGAATGGGTCAGTTTTTAACGTCCATTTCTCAGAAAGGCATCAGTGAAAAAAATATTTGTTAGGGGTTGTTCACACGTCAGTTATTTGATCAGTTATTGCCATCAGTTATCGTGAGCCAAAACCAGGTGCGGGTCAAAAACACTGAACAGGTGCAGATCTTTTCATTATACCTGATCTCTGTTTAGTGTCCACTCCTGGTTTTGGCTGACAATAACTGATGGAAATAACTGATCAAATAACTGATATGTGAACAACCCCTTAAAATCTGACAGTTTATCTGGTTTTACCGGGTGTGTCCAGTTTAACAGACATGTTCCAGTTTTTTTTTTTTTTTAATTTAAGAATTGGTTTATTTAAAAATAAAATGTACAAGTATACATCCAGCAAGGAGTAGTTTGGGCAATCCAAATAAATCAAGTAATATATAAAGACATGTGATATACTAAGCCGGTTCAGCACATGGTCGTAATAAATGGAGCCACATAGAGGTATTACAGTAGGCATATAGTATACTCAGCAATGAGAAACAAAAAACCATAACCTAACAAAAACAAAAAACTAAAATATAAGCAAATGATATTTTTCATTGCTTCTCTTATCCGAAAAAATGTAATAAAATGTGATCAAAATGTCACACGCCTTCCAAAATGGTATCATTAAAACGACAGTAAATATAACTATAAAAAAATTATGGGGGTCAGAATATGGCAATTTTAAAAAAAATAAAAAATATGATTTTTTTTCAGTATTAAAACACAAAAAAACCCACACATATGTGGTAATCATACTGACCCAGAGAATGAAAGGCACATGTCAGCTTTTCTGCATAGAGAATGCCATAGGTAATAAAAGAATAAAAATTTCCACCCCATTTTGTAATTTTTTCCCCACTACATTGTATGCCATATTAAATTATGGCATTAGAAAGTGCAACTTGTCCCATAAAAAGCAAGCCCTCATACGGCTATGTGAACAGAAAAATAAAAAAGTTATGACTCCGGGAAGACAGGGAAAAAAATGAAAACGTAAAAACAAAAAAACTTCCGGTATCCAAGGGGTTAAACAAGAATACAAGTGATTGGTATGCTCAGAGCCATCATTATTACTCAAATAAGCAATTAAACCCATTACTGTACAGGATGTAATTTTTCATTATTATTCATTTAGATGTGTTTTGGGTTAAAAACTCCTTTTTTGTTATGGATTTGTAATAAAAACTTCAACTTCAACTGCAACTTCAGTACTTCACAGTACGTTGCAGGCCGCAAAATGCAATTCACTGTTAAAACCATCAGACTGGCTGTCTAAAGGCTGTGCAAGTAATTTTTGGGCGGAAGCAGCGCTTGCACAAGTGCCGCTACTCCTTTAAACAGCTGTTTATGATTTCTTCATTAATGATATTGAGAGAACATCATTGTTTAAGGCTACTTTGCTACCCCCAATACTGTGCCTGCTGTATGATTCTCTCCTGGAGTGCCCTCATTGGTAATAGTGCCCCTCATAGCGATAATACTCCCTGAGAGCGCATCTCTTAGTAGTAGTGCCCTCCATATTGGACCCAATAGTAATGATGCCCCTACAGAACCCCCATAGTAATAATGACTCACACTGCTCAAGTAGTGATAATGCTCTCTAATGTACCCCCTGTAGTAATAAGGCCCCTCCTTAATCCCCATTGTAGAGTCCCCAATAGTTATAATGGCTCCTTTAGTGCCCTGTAATTATAATGCCTCATATAGTGCCCCAAGTAGTTAACATGCCCCCTATAGTGCCCCAGTAGCTATAATGCCCCCTATTAGTCTCCCAGTAGTTATAATGCTATTTCTAGAAACCCCAGTAGGTATAATGCTTCTTATAGTCCCCAAGTAATTATAATGGTCCTCTGTAGTGCCCAGTAGTTATAATTCCTCGTACAGTGTTCCCAGTAGTTATAATGCCCTGCTCTAGTACCTTCAGTAGTTAGTATGACCTCCTGTAGTACCCTCAGTAGTTAAAATTCTCCCTGTAGTGTCCCCAGTAAGTATGATGCCCTCTATAGTGTCCCCAGTAGTTATAATGGACCCCTGTAGGGTAGATATAATGCTCCTTATAGTGACCAATATTATAATGCCCCTTGTAGTGCCCCCAGTACTTACAGTACCCTTCTGTAACTCCCCCAGTACTTACAGTCCTTCCTATAGTGCCCCCAGTACTTATAGTGCTTCCTGTAGTGCCCCCAGTACTTATATTTTTCCCTATAGTGCACCCAGTACTTATTGTGCCCTCTTGTAGGGTCCCAAGTACTTATAGTGTCCCCCTGTAGTGCCTTTAGTACATAAAATACTCTGCCTACACAGTGGCACCATACTATCTTTTAAAGTGATGAAGAAAAAAAAAATACTCACCTGACTCCCTGCCATCTGTGATGCAGGCCACTGGTCTTTTCTGGCCTGCGGTTCAGGTGGTCATGATGAGGTAAATGTGCCTCATCTTTACGCAAGGAGCTTGTGATGACATCATTGGGCCGCCTGAGACCCAGTGACGCTGATTGTGATGATGTCGCTTTATGACCACCTGTGCCTTTCTACTGTCATGAGACATGAATGGTAGCACAGTTCACTTACTTTTTTTAATGACTGTACAGAAATGCTGCAGAATGCTGTTCACAGTTAACTCTGCCAGACAGATTTTGGTCAGTATTTCTCATCAGAATTTGTCAAAATCAAAAGTGGATCCAAAACACAAATCTTATTACATCATCTTTTTTTCTGTAGGATCCCATCCTGGTTATGGCTTAAAACACTAATCAATTACTGACTGTGTGAAATAGGCCTTTATGCTAAGATTGTTAGTACAGATCTGATAATCACAACCATCTAAGCAGTAAAAGCTATATTGTTGTGTAATTTAATTTTTACAGTTTTTAGTTTTCATTAATCTACATTCTGCCAAACATCCAGCAGAGGGCAGCACAGGTCAGGAAAAGTTGTAGACATGTCCCTGGACTTCAGGATGTGCAGATGTTTGACAGTATGTGTAATCAGGGCCACGCTGTCTCTTTGTGGACCCCATACTAGATAAGAAGTCAAATCAAGAAACTTTATCTAGCACAACGGACTAAATAATAGTCACAGAAACATGTTTAGCTTCACACCATCACTATACTTCTAAATCTATATAAGTGTATATATTTAGGGGGCACACCAAGCTATTACAAAGCTACTAGAGTGCAAGCTACAGCCCGAAAAAGACACTAGTATATACCATAGAAAAAACAAGACCGCATAAGACAGCTGCACATCTAAATAAAAGCCATGATTTATTGAACAGCACAAGACAAAAACATTAAAAATTGTATACAATAAGTAACATGTATTGGAACACCCAAATATGTTCCAAACACACCCAAAAATACCAATTCCTAAATAGGACAAATGTAAGCCGCCAAATGAGTAAGAAATAAGTAAATAGATCTAAACAGTAAATATGACATCAAAAATTATGCGTTAAAAATACTGATCCTATATAAATGTGGGCCGACATGGTATAAGTCTGACGCCCCATGCGTAACGCCGGGTAAACCAGCTTCCTCAGGGGTGACTAGGACATTGTCAGTGTGCCCTGATATATATACAATGCAATCATAGTAGAATATATTCACCTGTTGTATAATGAAAGGCGGGAAGAGAAAGAAGTATGGAGGCAAAAGGAGGTTGTATGCCGACGTCTCCGGTGCAGAACCTCCATATTGATAGCGCGATGTAGTGGGGCGTTAATACACATGCGCACAGTAAATCACACCTGAAATGCGTATCACAGTGCGTTCCAAGCACCGGAAATGGGCACTGCTGTGAAAATGTGGGGTGAAAATGTAACATCAAAAACTGTGTCTGCTGCCTCTGAAAACAGTACGAGTGAGGGTGAGTTTTTGTCCGAAATCAGCAACGACGGAGGGTCAGGAAGGGATTACGTAAATCCAAGAAAAAGAAGGCCCCAGCATTGCAAGGACAACTACCTATCATTTCACAAGAAACGCATGCAACAATAGAATGCCACCAGAGGGGGTCTGACTCTCTTCAAGTCATTAATTTATCCTCACATATTTTAACGCCATGTGAAAAGTTAGTATTGGAGAAAGTCTTGTCCTTTTCACCTATTGATACATTGGAGAAATTTGAATTAGTCAAAGATACTTATCTGTTTTGCAGGCAATTATGTTTCAGACTTTTATATGACCAACCGCCAATTATTCAACAACTTGCGGAAGATGAATTGAGGTGTTCTTTGACCTCATGGATCTCCTATGAGAAAATGAGTTGAACACAGGTAGGAGACCTTTCACCTTGTGACGACCCTCTACAATTACACCCACTCTTGGTTTGTTTCCTAATGTTAGCTTGTTCTTTCAAGCGATTTTACATGAAATCCGGAAGTTAAAATTGAATACCATCTCTGGCAAAAATTTGGGACAAGTTGAACTTGCCACTATTCAGAAATTACGACGTAATCCCTTATTTGTGATTAAGGAAGCGGACAAAGGTGGTAAAGTTGTTTTGTGGGATATTGGACTGTACCTGAATAAGGCGAAGAGGCAACTCAGTAATAGAATTTTCTATACTCCATTACCTTCAGATCCTACTGGAGTCTTTAAGAAGAAGTTAGATAAACTCTTGACTATGGCCTATGACATGAAGATTATTATTAAAAGAGAACTGCAATTTTTGGAGGTCCAACATCCAGTTACTCCAACGTTTTACATGCTGCCCAAGGTACACAAGGACCTTGCTAACCCTCCCGGTCGCCCAATTGTGGCTGGAATTGGTGGCCTGTGTGAGCAGTCATGCACTTATGTTGATTTCTTTCTTCAATGTTTTGTTCTAGGTCTGAAGTCATATGTTCGTGACTCAATGGACCTTATTGAGAATTTATGGGATTTTGTCCTGACTTTCTTGGTCATATATGATATTGAATAATTGTATTCAAATATTTCACACGTCGATGGTCTCGGTGCCATTAGATACTTCTTGACAAAATCAGGAACGGGAGATCCATCCCACCACACATTTTTGGTAAGTCTTCTAGAATTCATCCTAAACCATAACTATTTTGTGTTCGATCGAATTTTTTACAAATTTCCGGCACGGCAATGGGGACCAGTTGTGCCCCCTCCTATGCCAACCTGTTTTTAGGTTTGTAGGAGGAGGCACACGTGTACCCATTGGACGTGTTCTGGAAACATGTGGTGGGCTGGTATCGTTATATCGACAAAGTTTTTTTTTTTTTGCAGGGACCAAGGAACCAATGTCAAGAGTGAGTTTGTTGATTTACTTAATGAGAATCCATTTAATATCTGTCTTACATATAGGATTTCTGATTTGGAGGTTGATTTCTTGGACCTGAGAATTCGCAAGGATGAATCCCATATTGTTACATCTCTATTCAGAAAGAGTACAGCGACCAACAGTTTGCTTCATTATAAAAGTTTCCATCGGGGCCATCTCAAAAACGGAATACCCAAGGGCCAATTTTTAAGGCTTCGCCGTAACTGTACCTCTATGGCTGACTTTAAGGAGGCATCTGAAGATCTTTCTGCACGTTTCTGGCAGAGAGATTATCCCAAAAAGACCATTTCACAGGCCTATTGCTTGGCCAAGGAATTGAATTGTTTGGCTCTGTTTAAACAGAAACCCAGGACTCGTGATAACAAGGTACGCCTTATTAGTCGTTACAATAACCAATAGAAGGATTTGCATAACATCTTGGACACACATCAGTATTTATTGACCACCGATACCAGGCTTGCCCAACATGTGGATGATAGACCACGTTTAATTGCCCGTAGAGCACCGAATTTAAGGGACAAATTGGTACAGAGTCACTTCCAACGTCCTGTTGGTACTACTAGAGGGGGATTTAAACTAAAAGGTACCTATGCCTGTGGCAACTGCAACATGTGTCAGTATATGTTGCGGTCTGACAGCTTTGCTAATTTTGGAGATCAGAAGGATATTCTTCTCCGCAATTATGTGAATTGTCGTTCTAAAAATGTGGTATATGCCCTGATCTGCCCTTGTGGAAAAATGTACATTGGTCAAACAACACAGGAATTGCGGAGGAGGGCACAACAACATCTTTCAAACATTGACTTGGCTTTGCGGGATAGGTTCAAGAAAGAGAAACCTTTAACTTCTGTTGCCACCCATTTTTTGGATTATCATGGAGGTAAATGTAGGGATCTAAGGTTTGCCGGCTTGGAATGTACTCATAGTGATGTTAGGGGGGCATCGGTGACATCTGAACTACTCACATTTTTTAAGTCTTTCTAGGCCTTTGTGGATGCCGGTGTTCCATGGACCTTGCTTATATGGATAATGCAGCAGTTGTTATCTGAAGATGATAGAGGATTGGTACCATATATTTGGAAGATAATAAACTCTATTGGCAATGTCTGGATAGATTTCGACGTATTGGACTCTGGATCTTTGATGTTTCTCTGATGTTTCTTCAATCAATTTTTGATTATTTTGATTTTGGATTTTTAACATAATGGATTATGAACTTGTGTCTCCGACTTTAGATTCTCTTTGCTCCTCCATCATTATCATGATTTCTGCATTTTTATATGTATACTATTTATAATAATTATGGGGTTTTGATTTGGATATTTGGGTGATTATTTATGGATTTCTGTATATTCTTTATGAATTTGTTATATGAATTTATGGGATTTTTTGAGATATTTATTGGTATGTTGGTGTCTACAGTGCGGCATTTTTAAATTTTATAATTTATATTATATTATATTATTACATTTTCCCCATTTTCTTTTTTTGTTTTTTTGTTTTTGTTTTTTTGGGATATTTATTTATTGAGGAATATCATTGTGATATTTTCTTTATATATGTGCACATATATAATTACACTATGGTTCTTTTTTATTGATTTTTATTTTTATATAATAATCATGTATTCATATGTATTCACAATCATGTATATCTATTTTCATTGATTTTCATTTTTTTATGATAATCATGTATTTTTATGTTTTCACAATTATGTATTTTTATTTCCATTTTTATTATTATTTATTTCATTTTCACTTAATAATTATGTATCTATATATTTATATATTGAACCTTGATACATATATATTTGTTCTTTTTCTTCTTTTTCTTTCTTTTTATGAAATAATCACATTAGCACATAGTTTTTTCTTTATATAAATTTTTATATACATTTTCTTTATATTTTTTCACTAATTTTTAGTGTTTATCTTGGTTTATATGTACTTCCTGTATCTGGCACGCACTGTGAAACGCACAGTGGTGCCCATTTCCGGTGCTTGGAACGCACTGTGATACGCATTTCCGGTGTGATTTACTGCGCGCATGCGCATTATCTTTTTGTGCACGCCGCACTACATCGTGCCGTCAATATGGAGGTTCTGCACCGGAGATGCCGGCATACAACCTCCTTTTGCCTCCATACATCTTTCTCTTCCCGCCTTTCATTATACAACAGGTGAATATATTCTACTATGATTGCATTGTATATATATCAGGGCACACTGACAATGTCCTAGTTACCCCTGAGGAAGCTGGTTTACCCGGCGATACGCGTGGGGCGTCAGACCCATATACCATGTCGGCCCATATTTATATAGGATGAGTATTTTTAGCGCATCATTTTTGATGTCATATTTATTGTTTAGATCTATTTACTTATTTCTTACCCATTTGGCGGCTTACATTTGTCCTATTATGAATTGGTATTTTTGGGTGTGTTTGGATCGTATTTGGGTGTTCCAATATATGTTACTTGTATACAATTTTTTTATTTTTTTGCCTTGTGCTGTTCAATAAATCATGGCTTTTATTTAGATGTGCAGTTGTCTTATGCGGTCATGTCTTTTCTATGGTGTATACTAGTATTTGTTTACTTTGCTGCAGTGATGACGTGCCATACAGCCAGATGACAGCTGCAGCCAATCACTTGCACAGTCTGACTATCCAATCGGTGCTGCCAGTTTTAGACTGCACTGATACAGTTCCAACTGGCAGCACCATGATATGGACCTTTATTTCTGACTGCTGGCAATTTATAAACTTCTAGAAGGAAAAACAGAGGAATTGCAGTGTCCCACATAATTGTGTTATGTGTGTAAAAGGGACACTACAAACTGTACTTTATATAGGCATGTCACTCTTGATAGCCATGTCATTGTAATCAACAATGTAAGCATTGTAAGCAACAGCAACCTAAAGTAACAGCCTTAAAAGGAGTTCTTACAGCATCAATTTATACCATCTACTGCCTACTGAAGACAATTGTATTTTGCACCATCTTATCTCAAGGCAAAAGTAAAGTTCCATTGTTTACAACAAAGCTGTCTCTTCATCACTCCTACTCCAAAAGTTCGTGTCTACTTAAGACACTGGCGTCACGACATTCCAGGACCCAGCCGACCGACACTATAAAAGTTTACATCAAGGGCACCTCACCTCACCATCCGGTGGGGGTCCTGAGTACAGAGTGTGCCCCGAGGGATTATAACTACTACTATAGGAGGCATTATAACTACTGGAGGCTCAACAACAGGACCTTATGGAGGTGCCTTATTAATAATGGAGAGGGGCACTATGGGGCATTATTACTACTGGGGGCACATTGAGGAGCTTTATTATTACTGGCGGCATTATTGAGGCATTAGTACTACTGGAGGTTCATTGCTGTCATTATTATTATTATTATTAGAGGGCACTACTCGTAACAGAGGCACTGACAGGGAATATTGCCACTGCAGGGGGCACTATCACAGATGAGGGCACTCTGGGAGAGATTTTTTACTATTGGTGGAACTTCTGGGAGCACTTTGGGGTCTGTATGGCACAAGTATTTTGTAACTGTAATATTTGAGGGTATTAGGGAACATAGCAGGCACAGTAGTGGGGGTAGCAGCAGGATAACACTGTTGGGACACCAGGAGGAGGTGAATGATAGAAAAATTGAGGAACCTAAGATGTCTGTGTGGCAAACTCTGAAAAGACGAGACATGGCTGGACAAAGTTGTCATGGCTGTCTGGGCTAAACGGAGAGGATAAGGAAAAAGAACGTCTACATCGGAGGAGATGTCATTGGATATAATAGGTATGAAGTACTGTATTGTCCTGTATGTATGATAGCACCAAATGTCCACCCATGTAATGTCCATCCAAGTATGCCTTTAGCACTGGGGTAGGGAGTTGGATCCAAAAATGTAACACATATGCATTGCTTTTCAGACCTTAGCAATGCCTCTAATGGGGATTCAAGCAGTTGCTAGAAAAGACGTGTCAGGAGAGATGTGTTATTGCAGTGGGTGTAGAAGAACTGCACCAACCAAAAGATTTGGCATTGGCAAACTCTAACGGTGTTACCCCGATATTCACCTTTTAACCCTTCTACAGGGATTTGTACTTCACTGCAGAGGAGCCACCAGGCCACTACTTCTTGGAATAGTCTCTATGTGGCTAACCCACAGGAGTCAGAGATACCATTGCGGAGCACTGGGGGATCAGGCTAAATCGCAGTCAAGGTCCAAATTGCAGACAGGCCAAGATCCGAGTAGGCATAGTACTGGCAAACTGACAGACAGTCCAAGGTCAGGGCAGGCTCAGGTCGGGTCACACAGCAGAGAATTAGGAGTCAGGAATCGGGCAGAAGTCAGTACATGGGAAGACAAACGGGACAGCACATGTTAGCAGGAATTAGCGAGCTAGATAAACCTATTGCCCACTGGGGAAAGTGCCTTAAGTACCCCAAGTTCACCAACCAAAATAATGGCACGCTGGCCCTTTGAGATCTTAAGGGAGCATGCGCATGCCCTAAAGGCAGAGTAGGAAAAGCTAAGCTGACAAGTAGGCTGCATCCCCGGCGGTTGGACCCACTGGGAGGGAATGGAGAGCAGGAGAAAAGTCTGCACCACTGGGATCTGGAGCATCAGTGTGGATAAAAGAAACAACGATGGCCCAAAGCCACCAATGCAACAAGATAACTGGTTCTCTTTGAACCAATAGCTTCCGACCATTGAGTGATGCCAGAGAAACCGGCCAAACTGTCTAACTTCCTATCACAGACTAGCGTGACTTGATTCAGGGCTTTCTGGGACTGTCTCTCTCTAGGTTGCATCCAGTGAGAGAGGAGCGGAGGCGAGTGGGTGGAGTCACAGCTTCTTACTGTTTGTGTGGTGTGTACTGCCAGCCATGTTCTTTATATGTCACTCAGTCTCTCTTTGCACAATTTGTAATTCACTACTAGCATGCCATCTTGTCGTCCACCAACAAAAAAATAGGACTCCGGGGTGTCCATCCAGGCCTTGCACTGGAAGGAGGACCAGGAGCCAGGAAGCCAGACTGTCCGGCCTAAAACCAGATGTCTGGCCACCCTACATCTCACCTTTCTACAGCTGTCACTGTTGTCATCACCTACACCTGTGGCCATATTCAGGTCACCACAGCTGTAGTGACCTCTTCTACTCATCCCTAGCCAGGGTCTCCACACAAACCCCACAGGCCCCATTAGCGTCTTTGTCCTTTTTCTGGCACAGCCTGCCTGGGGACCTGCAGCATTCAACAATACCAAATTTCTTGGGGAAGTCTCATTCGTGTTTGCTGCCGTAAGGCTGGATCATACACTCTTCGTCTGGTGCAGCGATCCCTCTGGTCATAAACTGTTTTTTTCTTCACAGAGAGCAGCTCTGGTCACTATGGCTGCTTGCTGGCTGCAAGCATGCTAGATGCATAATCCAGCATCAGTCACAGAATAAATTCTTAGAATGTCTCATCTCTAGAAATCTAGTAATATTACTTTATATTTTTTACTTTCAAGAAAGGTTTCAATGCCATTCTTGAGCTTGTTTGATGAATCAACCATCACAGCCTCCTCTGTCAGAGCCCCAGGAGCTCATGCCTGTAGACACTGTTTTCTACAATCAAGATGGCTAGAGGACAGAGGAGCACGGTTAATGTAGTGTATTTTTATGGGTAAGTATATGATTTCATGCTGGAGTTTCTCTTCAATAAAGCTGTGCCCATTGCCTGTTTACCGTATATTTCTGCTGTGCTTTCCCCTGCAATGAATCATAGGCTGTCTACATGAGCTGCAAGTCATTATATTAATATTACATCGTTGATATATGACGTGGCAGTTTTCCTTGTTGGGAAACAGTATGAGAAGGCAGATTTATGCTTTTCAGAAGCATCCATGACTTATTACATGGCATAATCCATTAGACATTTGTTTAAGGTCAATGTGACTTATAAAAGGAAAATATCATTCTTTAAAGAGTAGCTTTGTAGAACAGATGGGATTCTCTCTTAATTGTTCTCACTTATGGTGAGTCAAAGAGGCTTAATATATTCACTCAATTATTGGGGTTTTGCTGTTCATGTTTTTATGATTCTCTTCCAAAGAAATTCTCAATTGTAAGCTTATTTGGCCTGTGGTTAAAACGCAATCAAACACTCCTAAATTCCCAAAGATGACTTATTTGGACTGCAGAACCTTTGCAATATATTATGCTATTACACACCAATGGAATCCACCTTGAGTATGCAGCCGAGAAGCCCTGAGGGACATTGAAAGATGTTTGTGTTGATATGGTGGAAACATGAGAAAACACATTTTGACTAATCCCATCACCCAGGAGAACAATACAAATTCATTTAGAAATATGTTCCATTGCAACTTGTTGGAAGCCTAACAAAGGCTCAATAAACAAAGCTTACATCAACATTTCTGTTCGACTGTTCTCAAAAGAAATCACCTAGTAGGAAATACAAGAAGAAACTAAGAGTATGGCCTCATGGTCAGGTTTCTGCATTCAGTTTTGGAAGCCAAAATCAGGGGTGGATCATAAAAAGAGACAAAGTATACAGGCCAAGGCGCCCCATCAATGGGGCAATGTGAGGTGGTTGCTGGGAAAGTGGGGGGCGGTGGCGATGCCCATCTGTACTTTTACACAGTGACAGTGCAGTACTGTACAGTGGAACCAGTTCAGGACGTGCCATGTGCACTTCTGTATTGAGGGACGTCACTTCCTGACGCAGGTCCTTTGAGAAGCAGCAGCCAGCAGGAAGCTCTGCCTCTCATGTTCCCCCATGCGTGACAAACATCGCCTCCAGTAACCAGTCCAGATTCACTGTTCAGCCTGCCCTGGTGGGTACATTTCTATATGTTGGTGTAGTTCAGCTGTGTCGTCACCCTACTTTTTAGCCCTCCTTAGTGTTTTCCATCTGGAAAGACATGTGGAGGGCTAAATAGCATGATGATCCCAGCCTAAAGTGTTTTAACCACTTCCGGACCTATACATGTACATATAGAGTGGAAGTCCAATGTTTAAACATGGCACTCGCTCAGAAGCTGGGCAGGCACTGTAGCTGCTGGGTGCCTGCTGTTTTACAGAGCAGACACCTGGAGGCAATGTCCAGACATTTAACCCCTCATACACCATGGTCAGTTGTGAGTAGTGTTTCCCCTGGAGTGCTGCACTCCCTGGGATCAAACGGTTTTCCTGCACCAAGATTGAGGGAACTGTTAGATTGCTATGGCAGCCTTGGGCCTACTGAAGGATTCGAGTCCCGCCACAGCTATGTTCCTAGAGAGCCCTGCCTGTGACAGATAGGAACATAATGAATCATCCATAGGCTGCAATGTTAAATCATTACAGTGGGAGAAGCGATTAGGTGGACATAAAATAAGGGTAAAAAAGTTTTAAAAAGTTTAAAAAAATAAAACAAATAAATATAAAAATTCACTCCTTTCCCCATATTAAAAAGATCACTGGTATTGGTAACTGCCCCAAATGCCCAAACTATTATGCCCAACTAATTGAGGCACTCTTGGGGAGCATTACCGCTATTGGGAGTACTGTAGGTAGCATTATTACTAGTGAGGGCAGTCTATGGGTACTATTACTATGGGGGGCACTGTCTCTATGACACTGTTACATCTGCAGTATACGTAGTACTTGAGGGCATTGGGGAGCACAGCGGGCACAGTATTGGGGGTAGCAGTAAGATAACAATGTTGGAGCCCCAGAAGGGTAACATGATAAAAAAGCGAGGAACCTAAGATGTCTGTGTGCTAAAATCTGCAGAGACGGGACGTAGCTGAAAAGAGTTGTCAGGGCAGTCTTGTCTGAATGGGGAAGATGGAAAATGGGAATGTCTGCTTCAGAGGAGATGTCACTGCATGTAAGAGCTAATTAGTGCTGCAAACCCTGTCTGCTTGGTAGGTCTCTATATAATTTTTTGTATTGTAACAGTAGGGCTGAAGGAGGAAGGGTTAAATTGAGAATTTGGTATGAGAGTGGGGGTGAGTACCATTTCAATTTTTGCCTCAGGAAGCAGAAAGACTAGATGCACCCAAAACTTCTAACTGCATGCAGAAACATGACCATGTGGCCGAACCGTAATAGCTTGGAAAAGGGCTCTGTGAAAGTCCTGTCTTGATTGGTTGTTATCTTAACCCGGCTTGTATGCAGAAACTAAAGAAACATTCTCATAATTGCATCTAAAAGAGTTTGAGGTTTGCTGACATTTTTATGTTCAACCACATTTAGGCTACTTTCACACCTGCGTCAGCAGGATCCGTTTGTGAAATCCGTTCCAGGGTCTCACAAACGGTCCTGAACTGATCCGTTTGCCCCTAATGCATTCTGAATGGATAAGGATCCATTCAAAATGCATCAGTTTGCCTCAGTTCCGTCTCCATTCCGCTCAGGAGACGGACACCAAAAGATGTTTGTGTTGATATGTGGAAACATGAGAAAACACATTTTGACTAATCCCATCACCCAAGAGAACAATACAAATTCATTTAGAAATATGTTCCATTGCAACTTGTTAGAAGCCTAACAAAGGCTCATTAAACAAAGCTTACATCAACATTTCTGTTCGACTGTTCTCAAAAGAAATCACCTAGTAGGAAATACAAGAAGAAACTAAGAGTATGGCCTCATGGTCAGGTTTCTGCATTCAGTTTTGGAAGCCAAAATCAGGGGTGGATCATAAAAAGAGACAAAGTATACAGGCCAAGGCGCCCCATCAATGGGGTAATGTGAGGTGGTTGCTGGGAAAGTGGGGGGCCGCGGCGATGCCCAGCAGTACTTTTACACAGTGATTGGTTGTTATCTTAACCCGGCTTGTATGCAGAAACTAAAGAAACATTCTCATAATTGCATCTAAAAGAGTTTGAGGTTTGCTCACATTTTTATGTTCAACCACATTTAGGCTACTTTCACACTTGCGTCAGCAGGATCCGTTTGTGAAATCCGTTCCAGGGTCTCACAAACGGTCCTGAACTGATCCGTTTGCCCCTAATGCATTCTGAATAGATAAGGATCCATTCAAAATGCATCAGTTTGCCTCCGTTCCGTCTCCATTCCACTCAGGAGACGGACACCAAAACGCTGCCTGCAGCGTTTTGGTGTCCGCTTGAGCGACGTCTCCACTCCAATGCATGTCAATGGGAGCGGATCCGTTTGTAATGGATCTGCTCGCAGCGGATCCGTTTACAAATGTTTTGCTCATTGAGCATGCCCAGGAGTTGTTCCCTCCCCCAGGAGGAAGAGGATCTGCGGCCATTTTGTTTTTTCAGTCGCAGCAGCAGCGTTTCCTTCCTTCCTTCCTTCCCTTTCTCCGGGGGTGGATGATGGCAAAAGCGAGTGGGTTACACGGGGGTGGGGGGATAATGGCACAAGGGGTGGATGATGGCAAAAGGGGGTGGGTTGCACAGGGGGGGGATGATGACAAAAGGGGGGGGTTGCACAGGGGGGATGATGGCACAAGGGGGGGGTATTGCGCCGGAGGGGGGGATGATGGCACAAGGGGAGGGGGTTGCACAAGGAGGGGATGATGGCACAAGGGGGGTTGGTATTGCACCGGGGGGGGATAATGGCACAGGGGTGGATGATGGCAAAAAGGGTGAAGGGTGGGTTGCACAGGGGGGATGATGGCAAAAGGGGGGGGGGATTGCACAGGGGTGATAATGGCACAGGGGGGGAAGATGGCACAAAGGGGTGGGTTGCACAGGGGGGGGATGATGGCACAAAGTGGTGACATGATTGCACAGTGTGGGATGGGGGGTTATGATCTCACTTGAGTGAGGTGGTAGCACTGGTGAGCACAGTAGGTTTGGTGATTTTATGTTTGTGGACATTAAGGTATCTAAATTATTATTATTTTTTTTATTAATTTTTTGTAGCAACTTTAAAAAAAAAAAAAAAGGAATTTTGTATCATCTGTGGTGGGCAGGCACCGTGTTGTTTAATAAAAAGTAAGTTCATGTACAAAAAATGGTATTAAAGTGATATCTTTACTTTTGTAAGTTCATTAATTTTCATTTTATCTTTTTTTTTTTCATACAGATGTCTTCACCAAATGTTTCACGGACCAGGAGCCCACCCAGAAGGCGCAGGAGGGCAGTGCAGCCAGTAAGTACATCAGGCAATGCTCTGAGTTTCCATTATAGTTGTATTCGTTGCATTAACTGATTTTTACTTTATTGTAGCCTTCGTCATCGTCTTCATCCCCAGCATCTCCTCCCCCATCATCCCCTGCCTCCCAAGTTTCCGGTGGACCAAGCAAGGGCCAGGGCTGGCAAGAAGTAAGTGTGTGTGTGTATATATATATATATAATATATATATATATATTTGTATATATCGTTTTGACAAAAACTATACAATTATGTGTTAATATATTTTTAATTATTAGGAACCTGAACCGAGAGCCGCAAGGCAGGATCCCCCAGTCTCCTCCAGAACCCGTGAGAGAGCCCGTGGCGGTCGGGGACGTGTAAGTATCAAATCATTATTTATTTTTTTTTAATTACTTGTTTTTTGCTATTTGACCTAATTTTTTTTTTTTCTTTTAGGGTTCCAGAGTCTCCACCAGGGAAGATGAGGAGTTTGTTGTCCCCTACATCGACAATGAACTCCTCATCCAACTGGTGGAGGCGCGTCCCTCTATATGGGACCACCCCCCCCAGACCACGCAGACCATCAGCGAACCCAGCGGCTCTGGAGGGAGATTTGTGACTAATTATTTAGCACCTGGGGGGATCTCTCTGCGGCGGCTCAAAAGGAATGTGGTAAGTATAGCAATAGTTTTTTCTAGTACATTCATCTTGTTGTTAACCAAACAGCATGCTAATTTCCTTTTTTTTTGGGTTCACAGTTAAAAAGGTTGTTACTTGGTGGCGGTCAATGTGGGACCGCTTCAAGAGGGACTACAATCTGATTTTAAGATTTTAAAAAGTATTTGCTGTTGTCTCCCTCTGAGTGCAAGGAGGCTGTCTGAGACAGAGGAGCGTTTCGCTCCTCTGTATCGGGCAGCCTCCTACCGTCGGAGGGACAAGTGTCGTCTCCCTCTGAGCGCAAGGAGGCTGTCTGAGACAGAGGAGCGTTTGGCCCTCTGTTCAGGGCAGCCTCCTACCGTCGGAGGTAGCAATAGCATATCAAATGCATGCAGTTTTTGAAAGCAAAACTAATTATTTTTTTTTTCTTTCCGACAGAACTGCCAGTAGCACTCGGGTGCCTGAACCGCCTCTTGAAGCGGACCCGCAACCGGCCGCCACCCCCAGCTCTCCTGTCCGTCATGCATTGGTTCAGGATAATCCAGGTCCCTTACCAGATCAGGCTATTGAACAGAGGCTCTCGCGAGTTCGGCAGAATTTGAGAGCCCTGTTGGACAGTCAAAGATCTGGTAGGACCATTCGCAGGGACTTTGTGAATCTAATAGAGATATTATCCGATTCTCTAGAAGATTTTGCGCAGGAGTTTCGGTCTTTTAAAGGGTTTCTGTCACCAGTTTTGGGCATATCAAACAGGATGACATTTGCAATGTGCAAATGTCACCTGATGCCCGATCTGGTAATCATTTTTGTTTTGGTGTCCCCATTTTTCAGAAAAATACACTTTTATGATATGCAAATTAGGCTTACTAGGTGTAAGAGGCGGTAACCCTGCACCTAGTAGCGCCGTTTCCCCACCTCTAGTGACGTCTCCTTTCTTGTGATGGACAGGGCCAGGCAGCTAGCTCTAACTGCTGCCGGCCCTGCCCAAGCTCCAAATCCCGCGCCTGTGCCGTGTGGGCTTCATTCGTGAGGACTGTGACGTCATCGGCGCAGGCGCAGCGGGAGCCGGAGGCCAGCGGCACTCACTGCGCCTGTGCCGAATGAAGGCCGCACGGCGCAGGCGCGGGATTTGGAGCTCGGGAAGGGCAGGCAAGGCAGGGCCCTGCCTGGCTAAACGCATCCGCTAAACGGAAGCAAACGCAACAAACGGATCCGCTTTACAGACGGATCCGTCTAAACGGATCCGTTGTAAAGGTTTCCGTTTACCTGCGTTTCCGTCCTTTGCGTGACGGATCCGTTTCATACGGATCCGTCAAACGCAAGTGTGAAGCAGCCTTAGATTTAAAGCCATTTGTTATGTGTATGGGTAGAGATTAGCGAATCAAATTCATTACAAATTTACTCAAAAGTTTGGTTTCCAATAAATACGAAGTTTTTGTGATTTGTCCTGCATGAATTGATCAAAATGGCATCCGTTGTTTTACAGTTCAGAAGACAAAGAAGGCATTTTTGGACTGTTTTTATAACTTAAAATCCGACAATGCAGTTTCTTATTAAAGGGTTATTCCCATCTTAGACAATGGGGGCATATCGCTAGGATATGCCCCCATTGTCTTATAGGTGCAGGTCCCACCGCTGGGACCCGCACCTATATCGAGATCAGAGCCCCAAAAGTGAAGGAGGGCGCACTGCGTATGCGCAGCCGCCTCCATTCATTTCTATGGGGCCGGCGGAAATAGCTGAGCACTGGCTCGGCTATTTCTTTCATGAATGGGAGCAGTGGCCGCGCATGCGCGGTGCGCTCCCACTCATTTCTATGGGAGCAGCGGGGAGCTGCGCCTGATGGTGGCCGGACCCCGGGAAATCCGGAGTCCTCCAGGCGCAGTGCTCCCCACTCCGTTCTCGATATAGGTGTGAGTCCCAGCGGTGGGACCCGCACCTATCAGACAATGGGGGCATATCCTAGCGATTTGCCCCCATTGTCTAAGATGGGAATACCCCTTTAAACAAAAGGTGTTTATTACTAGTGGCTACTATCCATTCACCCATAGCCATAGACTGAATGTTGCTGTTACTTTGACATTACTAATCCTGTCTTGGCGTTACAGATCTTGAAAGAGTTAAGATACAGTCCTAGAAGATCCCAGATTGTCATACACAACTTTTTTGGGCAATTGGGGCACTTTTGATTTAGGTTGAATTTATTCAGACCAAAGTTCGCTCATCTCTACGTCTAGGTAGATATTTCCACTGCAACTGTAAAAACTGCCATATTCAAGTAACTTATTATATACTCCTAGGCTATCAGAGGGACGTGGGTTAACTGTTCAGGGCAGTCATCTATTAAAGGGGTATCCCAATTCTCAATGGGACCCCCGGGCAGGATTGCATTGCCAGAGATGGTCAGAATTGCAGACACATCCCAAAAGCGACAATCACTGGACTGCAGGTTCAAATGACTAAAGTGCCAGGTGAGACCTGGGTCCCCTGAAAGAGTAGACAGCGGGAAAAGGGGTAGTGCTGCAGAGAAATTGAACACTTGTTCATGGGCTCCCCCCACATTACAACTGGTCACCGGGTCCTATCAGTAGGATAACCTTTGATAAGCATACTGTTAAGCAGTTGTGTAATAACAAATGACTGGGCCCCACAGCAATGTTTTGAACGGGGCTTCCCCCCAGCAACTTCTTCGCAACCCCCAACTCCTTTGACTAATCAAGATTGAGCTCTCAGACAAGGCCCGGCAGCCACTCCATCCATTTCATACAGTGTTACTGTATATATTGTCATTGTTTAATATTGTTGAGGAGGCCCTGGCAATAAAATCTTTTAGTCTTCCTCCTTTTGGGTCTGGGCCACCAAGCAGCTGCTTCCCCTATAGCTACGCCCCTGCTGTTAAAGTACCCTTAAGAAGGTTATCTCACTTCAGCAAATGGCATTTATCACTTCACAAAGTTAATACAAGGCAGTTACTAATATATTGTGATTGTCCATATTGCTTTGATGGCTGGATTCATTTTTCCATCAGATTATACACTGCTCATTTCCAGGGCTTATGACCACCCTGCAATCCAGATGCGGTGGCAGTGCTTGCACACTGTAGGAAAAAGCATGGGCTTCTGTGGTTGCCGGGACCATGGGAGCGCACATAGGCATACATGCGCTGCAGCTCCTGTCCTGACCACCTCGTATCTGCGCTGCAGTGGTGATAATGGGAACAGCAGTGAGTGAAATAGGTGAGTATATTTTCTTTCATCATAATATGACCACTCTAAACTGAGGGGCAACTTTTTTTTTTTTTTATAAAATAGCTTTAAGTTTATTTATTTATTGTATGCACTTATATAAATAAGTTGGTATTACATGACAAAAAATTTGCTAAGGTGCTTCTTTACATGTTAGATCATATAGATGGATGAAAATTGGGAACAGAACATCTATTATCTATCTATCTATCTATCTATCTATCTATCTATCTATCTATCTATCTATCTATCTATAATAAAAAAAATTATTCCACGGCACTCCCAGGGATGTGTTTCAAAAGTGGTGTCTTTTATTCACCAGAGCGACATGTCACACATGACTGCTTGAGAAAAGTCGCAGTAAGAGGACTGAAACGTTGCTCTGGTGAATAAAAGACACTACTTTTGAAACACATCCCTGGGAGTGCCGTGGAATAATTTTTTAAATTTAAATATCCATTGGAGGTTGGATCACGTCCGCAGCTGCTGGCACACCATTCCACATTTAAGGACCGCAGTGCCACTTTCATTACTTTTTGGATTATCTATCTATCTATCTATCTATCTATCTATCTATCTATCTAAAAAGCAAAAAACAGCAGCAGCACAGTCCAGTGAATCAGAGTGCAATTCCTCCCAAGCTTTGGGCAAAAAAGCTTATTTTCCAATATAATAGCAAAAGATGAGGCAGCACTCCAATAGTTGATAATAGTGGTGAATCTTTATTCCCGTGCGACGTTTCAACCCAGCTCAATGGGGTCTTTGTCAAGCAATACATAGATGCTTCCTCAAGGTTTATATAGCTAACAGTGCCACACTAACCAGTGTGTTAAATGATAACAATCAATCATCTTGTCATGATTATTCATTAGTGCATAAATACAGAAACTGATAAAACAGTGTACATATATAGTGAATCACCAGTGTACCATATAAGAACATATCTCCTCTATGTTTGAGTATACCAACACCGTGTATTACATATATACAGTGAAAAGAATAACTAAATATGTTCATAAAACATCCAATTAGTCCATATATATCACCTGTGAATCTGTGTCTCTTCAACAAGACCAGGGCAAAAGCCCTAATTGTAATTAGTATATCAAAACAATCAAAACAATACCTGTCATAGTACTCATGGCTCCCGTGTATGCCTTAGCGTCCTCCACTAGCCACAGCGCATGCGTCCAATGTCAGACGCTCCAAAACCCGTCTCCACTGTCTACCACATGACACATGGAACGCAGATCATGTGACCTGCGCTCCACGGTAAGCGGTGACCATGGAGATAGGAACGGCCCCATCAAGAACATGGGGCATGCGCTATCGCAGCGGGGTAGCTAGGTAAAAAAAGAAGAAAGTAAATAATGGTACAGGTGGCCAATAGGAGGGTATAAGAGTATAACACTCCAAGTAACCGCAATATATAAGTACATATATCTTGCTATATACCGCAAACAATACTCATACAAAGAGTGTCCAGAAACGTCATTAGTAATGGGGTTAGGTGGTTTGGAAAGTGTGAATGTCCAGTCCACCATCCCTAAGGGATAAATAACCGGATAAGAGAGCAGTCCGTACACTACAGATTGCTCCAACTCCTGTCATATAAATCCCAGCGTGTTCTTCCGCCAAGATGGGGAAATAGGGAGGGAGAAACCATTGTAGGCTCCTACTCCCTTTTCCTCTAATGTTCCCAGGCAAATGGGCACTTTTGTGTGTCCATATGTTAGGGAGCAAGGTCACATCATGATGGCATACAATGAAAAAAATATGGTACTTATTTCACACGGTACTCAAAGCAGGACATATGTACTAAAAAATATCAAGATATAGTGAAAATGACGCCCTCCGTTGGTCCTCCATCCCAATCAAAGAGATCCTATATTTCACTGGAGCCAGAGTCCCAAGGCAGAAAATGACAAAGATAACTTGAATCTATTGAGAGAAAGAAGAAAAATTAAAATAAGTATTATGTTCACAAAAGCATCTATTAAAAAGCCACAGTTTCACAGATCAGGGTGAATAGTGCAAAGTCTGGGTCAGAACCATATTCTTTACTTTCTATCCATTAACTCCCATTTATATTTAGTGTTAAGGCCATCAGGTTTTAATGTTTTCAATTGGTGGATCCACCATAATTCCTTTTTTTTAAGTGCAATATCTCTGTCTCCTCCCCTTCTCAGGGGTGGTACAAAATCTAAAATTCTGAATTTGAGATCCCTCTCTTTGTGTCCACATTCAGTAAAATGTTTCGACACCGGTAAGTCACCCCGTTTTTTTCGGATGGTGTACCGATGTTGATTAATGCGGGTTTTGAGATCCCAAGTGGTCTCACCCACATATAACAAGTTACAAGGGCATGTTAGTACGTAAATTACATACTCACTGTCGCAAGTGAGAAAGTGTCGGATGTCATAACTCCGTCCTGTGGTGGGATGTGTGAATTTATCCCCCTTCAACATGTAGGGGCAGTTCACACAGCCAAGACAGGGATAACAGCCTACTCTCTTCTTGGTGATGTATGACTGTGTAGATTTTTTTAAAGAGACTTCAGTTTTAACAAGTTTGTCCCTCAAGTTGGTTGGCCGCCTGTATGAGATCAAAGGAGCATTAACCAGAGCAGGAATATGTTTAAAGTTGCTAGTGAGAATCCGGCAATGTTTTTTAATGATCTTGCTGATTTGATCACTCTGTTCGGTATACGTCGTGATAAAGGGTATACGGGCCTCAACTGTACCCTCAGTGTGTCTCCTCACATTGTCACTCCGATATGTATGTGTCTTCTGTAAATGTTTTTGTAAGATTTCTAAAGGGTAGCCTCTATTTCTGAATTTCTGTATCATTTGGTCATATCTGGCAGGTAAACGTTCAGGGTCATGTACTACCCTCTTTATTCTCAAAAGTTGACTGTATGGCAGGGATTCTATGGTGGATCTAGGATGACAACTGTCATAGCGTAACAGAGTATTTGTATCAGTTGGCTTAGTATAGAGATCAGTAATCAATTTGTTGTCCTCCATCATAACCATTGTGTCTAGGAATTGTACCTGGGTTCTTGACTGAGTTAGTGTGAATTTCACATCCGGATCAAGTAAGTTCAGGTATGTGTGGAACTCATGAAGGGAGGATTCATCTCCCCTCCAAATGAGGAAGACATCATCTATGTATCGCCACCATCCCAGCACTTGGCTGAAATGGTGGGATACATAGATGCCCCCCTCCTCCATGTATGCCATGAATATGTATAAAGTGGTTGGAGAGCACTGATGGTCTGAATTGTGGATCAGGAGATGGTTCCCAGGCCCATTAATAGTATACAAAAGACTCCTGTTCACCACACTTGGAATGCAATATCGTATTTATTATATTATATTTATTATATTAATCCAGAAGCGGCACTCTCACTCTGAACGTTTTCGGCCGGATGGCCTTCCTCAGAGATGCTGGAATATATACAAAATTGGATTCAGAATAAATTATAAACTGGAGTGATGTAGTACAGAAAATCATAATTATACAGAATGCATCATGATACAAATGACAGAATTTCTTTACTCTCATATATATAAAGATGTACTAATGCGCACAGGTGAGTATAGAGGCAAAATATTATCGAGAGAGTAAACGGAATAGATGTGTTGTGGTAGTCACTGAATCAAAGTCTCCTTCAAGCTCAATCCGAGTCGCAGTGGGATATTGTTGGAAGCAGTTAGTTGTAAAAATACATACATGCATCTATATACATACATATACGTGTTTCCTTGAATAGTAAATACTTAATACATCTGTGAGCACAGTGTTAGATCCATGTTACACACCATAGAGAAAGAATAAATATAGGCGTATCCTATATACTTACCTGGATGAGCCGCTGGACTATTATGTGCAGAGTAGAATGAGGCTATGTGCCAGGGAAAATAAGCGCTGGTAGAATTGGGACATCCGCCCGAAGTGTATGGCGCTGAGGTGAGGGGTTTGGTGGCGTCTGATAAACGCCATAACCGGAAGTCACGCCTGGAAGGGGCGTGCTCCCGGCGCTTAGTAAGACGTGCTGGGAGAAGTAAAGATGGCGTACGGACTGTAAGGTGTTGATTGCGCATGCTTGCCAGTAATAGGGAGGTTAGTCACGTGAGTGTGGTTGCATCACGTGATCGGAATACATATAATGTAATACGAATATGGCAAAACAAGAAATGAATATGCATGAAGTGATGGGATTAATAGGTAACTGGAAAGATGCAGAAAAGTGGATAAGGGGAAGGGAAAAAGGGAAAAAAAGGGAAAAAAGGGGAAAAAAAGGGGGAAAAAAGGGGGAAAAAGGGGGGAAAGATAAGTTGGGAGTAAAAAGGACATAGTAAGATGGGGATAGAAAGAGGGAAAATGAATAAAATAGAGAAAGGGGATTGGGAAAGGAAAGGGAGGATGAGAAGGTGGGAAAAAAGGGAGAAGGAGATAGACACTATATGCGTTAGTAGGTGAATAGTGCGGAATTGTTACCAAATCTGTTGAGCGGCTTCATCCAGGATGCTAAGTCATTGTTTGGTCTGTAAATAAAAAGTGCATTGTGTTAGTATATGCTCAGTTGGATCCACAATAGTACTTATAAGAGACTAGACAGTTCATATTCACGATTTAATCCTTTTGGTTCCAGCGTCTGGAGTCGATGGATCCAAAAGGCTTCACGATTTTTCAGGATGCGGGATAAATTTCCACCTCTCCTTGGAAGTTCAACTTGTTCAAGGACTTGAAAACATAGTTGTGATATGTTGTGTTGTTGATTAACGAAATGTGCCGGAATAGGAAACAGGATGTTCTTACAACGGATAGTGGACTTGTGCTTACATATGCGATCGCGGACTGTTTGAGATGTTTCTCCTATATAGGCTAGTCCACAGGGACATTTTATCAAGTACACCACATTAGAGCTGTCACATGTGTAAAAGCCACGTATGGGGAAGGCTTTACCAGATAAAGGGTGATGAACCTTATCACCCTTTAAAACGTGTGAGCACTGTGCACACCTGAGACAAGGAAAAGTACCATTACGTCTAGATTGTAGGAACATCTGTCTAGGAATTTTTATAGAGGACCCTATGTCTGCTCTGATGAGTGTGTCTTTCAAGTTGTTTGGGCGTTTTGTGCATGGCATAAATGGGACAGAAAATTCTGTGATATGTGGATAGGATTCATGTAGTATGGACCAATGTCTGCGTAGGATATGATGGATTTTGGAAGAGAATGGATGGTATGTGTGGACGAATGGAATTCTATCGGTAGAGTTGCTCTTTGTGGCTTTCGGTTTTTCTTTAAGACAATCTCGGATCACCTTGTCTGGATAGCCCCTATCCTGGAATTTCTGACTCATTTCTTGAATGCGTTGTTCTCTAATGTCAGTGGAATCCACTATACGGTTAATCCTAGTGAATTGCGATCTAGGAAGGGAAGTTTTCGTGCTTCTGGGGTGAAAACTAGTGTATTGTAGTAAGCTGTTGCGATCAGTGTTCTTGGTATAGAGATCTGTATGTAGATGGCCGTGTTGGTCTTTGGAAATAGTGGTATCGAGAAAGCTGATGGATGTGTAGTCGTAATGTAGTGTAAAATGTAATTCTGGCCAGATTGAGTTTAGAAAAGATGTGAATGTCAATAATGTTTCTGTGGTTCCCTTCCAGATGCAAAATACGTCATCTATATAACGTTTCCAAACCAAAGAGTTGGTTTGGAAGATGGGGTTACTGTATATGTAGTCCTCTTCAAATGTTGCCATATAGGCGTTTGCATATGGGGGCGCTACATGCGCCCCCATTGCTGTACCTCGTTTCTGGATATAGTAGGAATCCTGGAACATGAAATAGTTTTTGGTGAGTACTAGGTTAAGTAGGTCTTGGCATAATTTAATCACCTGTGGTTCAATGTTGGCGTTTTCAAGTATCCTGGTCACGGCAGCTATACCCTTACTATGGGAAATGGATGTGTATAAGCTTACTACATCAAGTGTAACAAGAATGGAGTCAGATGGAACTTGTGAAATTTCTTTGATTATCTGGAGAAAGGTGGAGGTGTCAAGAAGAAAGGAAGTGGTGGATTTGATCAGGGGAGTAAGTATCTTTTCAAGGAAAATAGACAACGTTGAAAGTATGGAGTCCGTGGAGGCTACAATAGGTCGACCAGGAGGTTTTATGAGACGCTTTTTTCCCCCTTTTTTTCCCCTTTTTTCCCTTTTTTTTCCCTTTTTCCCTTCCCCTTATCCACTTTTCTGCATCTTTCCAGTTACCTATTAATCCCATCACTTCATGCATATTCATTTCTTGTTTTGCCATATTCGTATTACATTATATGTATTCCGATCACGTGATGCAACCACACCTTACAGTCCGTACGCCATCTTTACTTCTCCCAGCACGTCTTACTAAGCGCCGGGAGCACGCCCCTTCCAGGCGTGACTTCCGGTTATGGCGTTTATCAGACGCCACCAAACCCCTCACCTCAGCGCCATACACTTCGGGCGGATGTCCCAATTCTACCAGCGCTTATTTTCCCTGGCACATAGCCTCATTCTACTCTGCACATAATAGTCCAGCGGCTCATCCAGGTAAGTATATAGGATACGCCTATATTTATTCTTTCTCTATGGTGTGTAACATGGATCTAACACTGTGCTCACAGATGTATTAAGTATTTACTATTCAAGGAAACACGTATATGTATGTATATAGATGCATGTATGTATTTTTACAACTAACTGCTTCCAACAATATCCCACTGCGACTCGGATTGAGCTTGAAGGAGACTTTGATTCAGTGACTACCACAACACATCTATTCCGTTTACTCTCTCGATAATATTTTGCCTCTATACTCACCTGTGCGCATTAGTACATCTTTATATATATGAGAGTAAAGAAATTCTGTCATTTGTATCATGATGCATTCTGTATAATTATGATTTTCTGTACTACATCACTCCAGTTTATAATTTATTCTGAATCCAATTTTGTATATATTCCAGCATCTCTGAGGAAGGCCATCCGGCCGAAAACGTTCAGAGTGAGAGTGCCGCTTCTGGATTAATATAATAAATATAATATAATAAATACGATATTGCATTCCAAGTGTGGTGAACAGGAGTCTTTTGTATGCCATGAATATGTAAGCGTACGTGGGCGCCATGTTAGACCCCATGGCGGTCCCACGTACTTGTAAGTAAAATTGTTTCATAAAGGAAAAATAGTTATTGGTAAGTACAAGTTCCAGTAACTCAAGTATCAGTACCTGTGCATCCTGTGTCAGTTCACTTTGTCTGAGGCACTTCCGTACTGCATTCATGCCCTCCCATGGTCAATAGAGGTATATAAACTGACCACGTCAAAGGAGGCAAGGATGCAGGGTGAAGATATAATGACTTGTTCAATCTTTTCCAAAAAATCACTAGTATCCCTGATATAGGACTTAGTGTTAATGGCATGTGGTCTTAAGATTTTATCAAGAAAAATAGCTATATTAGAAAAAATAGAGCCCCGCCCCAAGACTATAGGTCGTCCTGGGGGGTTTTCAAGGGATTTGTGAATTTTTGGCAATAGATATAACAAAGGTATTTTAGGATGTTCAATAGTTAAGAAGGTGTAAATATCCTCATCTATAAGGCCTCCCATTTTCCCTGTATCCAGTATTTTTTTAATCTTTTTGGCTATATCGAATCTAGGGTCTCCCATCAGTTTACGATAAACATCACAATCATTCAATTGCCGTTCAGCCTCAGATACATATGTATTAGTATCCATAAGGACTATAGCACCGCCCTTATCGGCTGGTTTAATGATAACCTGCTTCAAATTACATAATTCAGTGATAGCCTTAAGGTCAGCTGAAGTCATATTGGGGTGACAAAGTGGAACAGTTTCATGTAGAACCTTAAATTCCTCAATTTCAGTATTCACCGCTTTCATGAAAGCTTCAATCGCTGGAGCATTTATCTGAGGAGTGAAGTCACTCTTGCGGAACAACTTCAAGTCCCCAAGAGTGAGTTCAGACAAACGACTATTAACATCCTGTCTCTTTGGTTCTTGTTCTGAATACCATACCTACAATTTAATATTCCGATACAATCTATGTACATCAATATCTAATTCCTCTTGAGGAAGCATCTATGTATTGCTTGACAAAGACCCCATTGAGCTGGGTTGAAACGTCGCATGGGAATAAAGATTCACCACTATTATCAACTATTGGAGTGCTGCCTCATCTTTTGCTATTTTATTGGAAAATAAGCTTTTTTGCCCAAAGCTTGGGAGGAATTGCACCCTGATTCACTGGACTGTGCTGCTGCTGTTTTTTGCTTTTTGGATATCCAGCGGGCTGGTATTGCTAGCACGGACTTTATTTTCACCTTTTCATCATCATGAATCTCCCGGACACTTTTGCCTACAGCAAACAGGATGAGGATAGAATTTTGCAGGGTCTGGTGAGTGAACCAGTTTTTTTGTCCACCCCTACTATTCTGGATCTCAAAAGATCTTTTGAGGCCGATACAAAGAAACTAGCCTCAACTGAATTACACCTTATGACCCTGGGTGAATACTACAAACAACACAGGATCCCCAGAGGAATAAGGTCACAACTTAAGCCGAATTTATTTCCAATAGATTCTCCATTTGCACAGAAATTTCTACAAATATCAAATAAATATGCTTTTGATATTATCCTCCTAAATTTGGAGTTTTTACAGGATGAACTAACTCCTATACGATCTAGAGTAAGTTCAACTGAACAAAAACTGAAAGAACTTTTATCTGAACAAGATTGGGAATTATATAAGTCAAATTGTGATACACATCTAGAAAAAATCAAAAAGGAACAGGAGATTACCAAACGTCGCAAGTGGCTTCGTGATATGGATGACTACTCAAAAGGCAAGGTTTATACTTGGCAGGAAGATTTGCCTAAGAAAAGAATGGCGATACAACGTCCTCCAACGACTAATAAAACACCAACATCTACCAACGATCCAACATCAAAGGAATCTGCACAGCCTTTTTTTCGGGTGGACCTTGCCCGCACCGGACCCGACGAGGAGGGCGACGCCAACACAGATGGAGAAATACACAGGGAACAGCGATTGCCAAAAAGCAGGGCTACACGGAGGAAACCACAATAATGGACAATGTAGGAACTACATCATCACAGAACACAGTGGTAAATATTTCCTCTATTGTTTTGACAGATGCACAGCTTTCGGTTCTTAACAAGGGTTTGTCTTATTGTCCAACTACTGGACCAGATTGGTTCCAATTAGATATTGATGTACATAGATTGTATCGGAATATTAAATTGAAGGTATGGTTCTCAGAACAAGAACCAAAGAGACAGGATGTTAATAGTCGTTTGTCTGAACTCACTCTTGGGGACTTGAAGTTGTTCCGCAAGAGTGACTTCACTCCTCAGATAAATGCTCCAGCGATTGAAGCTTTCATGAAAGCGGTGAATACTGAAATTGAGGAATTTAAGGTTCTACATGAAACTGTTCCACTTTGTCACCCCAATATGACTTCAGCTGACCTTAAGGCTATCACTGAATTATGTAATTTGAAGCAGGTTATCATTAAACCAGCCGATAAGGGCGGTGCTATAGTCCTTATGGATACTAATACATATGTATCTGAGGCTGAACGGCAATTGAATGATTGCGATGTTTATCGTAAACTGATGGGAGACCCTAGATTCGATATAGCCAAAAAGATTAAAAAAATACTGGATACAGGGAAAATGGGAGGCCTTATAGATGAGGATATTTACGTTTTCTTAACTATTGAACATCCTAAAACACCTTTGTTATATCTATTGCCAAAAATTCACAAATCCCTTGAAAACCCCCCAGGACGACCTATAGTCTCGGGGCGGGGCTCTATTTTTTCTAATATAGCTATTTTTCTTGATAAAATCTTAAGACCACATGCCATTAACACTAAGTCCTATATCAGGGATACTAGTGATTTTTTGGAAAAGATTGAACAAGTCATTATATCTTCACCCTGCATCCTTGCCTCCTTTGACGTGGTCAGTTTATATACCTCTATTGACCATGGGAGGGACATGAATGCAGTACGGAAGTGCCTCAGACAAAGTGAACTGACACAGGATGCACAGGTACTGATACTTGAGTTACTGGAACTTGTACTTACCAATAACTATTTTTCCTTTATGGAACAATTTTACTTACAAGTACGTGGGACCGCCATGGGGTCTAACATGGCGCCCACGTACGCTAACATATTCATGGCAGACATGGAGGAGGGGGGCATCTATGTATCCCACCATTTCAGCCAAGTGCTGGGATGGTGGCGATACATAGATGATGTCTTCCTCATTTGGAGGGGAGATGAATCCTCCCTTCATGAGTTCCACACATACCTGAACTTACTTGATCCGGATGTGAAATTCACACTAACTCAGTCAAGAACCCAGGTAAAATTCCTAGACACAATGGTTATGATGGAGGACAACAAATTGATTACTGATCTCTATACTAAGCCGACCGATACAAATACTCTGTTACGCTATGACAGTTGTCATCCTAGATCCACCATAGAATCCCTGCCATACAGTCAACTTTTGAGAATAAAGAGGGTAGTACAAGACCCTGAACGTTTACCTGCCAGATATGACCAAATGATACAGAAATTCAGAAATAGAGGCTACCCTTCAGAAATCTTACAAAAACATTTACAGAAGACACATACATATCGGAGTGACAATGTGAGGAGACACACTGAGGGTA
>ONZH01006918.1:0-69022 GCA_900303285.1 Rhinella marina | reverse complement strand
CACTCCGGTGTGTAAACACGCAGGACCAGAGTGTAGACCTGACCCCAGGAAGGCTGCTGGCTAATGTCTATGTGACTCCAGAGGAAGTAAGGAAAGTAACTCCGATGTAGCTGAAGCCGGCTGAAAAGGGATGAGTGAACCGTAACCCATGTCATGGGGGAAGATGAGGGCCCCACCTCTGAATGGAATGGACCGTGCAATTCGAGAACAGATGAAGATGCAGAGTTGTTCGTGTTCTCTAAAACAGGTCCAGAAGGTAGATGAGCTGCTGTGGGAGACCAAGCCCACCTTTGCACGTTATGATGAAGATTTTGGGATGTACGACAGGGATCTACCATGAGATTCCCACAGGAGATACCCCTCCAATCAGAGAGCGCTACCCCGCAAATTCCTCCACAGTTATATCAGGAGGTGAAAGAACTGTTGACTAAAGATGCTGCAGGGTGGGATTATCCAAGAAAGTCAAAGTCCCTGGGCAGCTCCGGTGGTATTAGTAAGAAAATAAAGATGGGTCCATTCCGGTTTTGTGTAGACTATCCGGGAAGTTTAAAACGCCTGCACTGTACGAAGATTCCTACCCTTGCCCCGGATTGAGGAGTCCCTCTCGGCACTAGGAGAGCCCGGTACTTCTCCTCACTAGATCTGGCTAGTGGGTATTGGCAGGTGCCGATGGCCAAGAAGACAAGGAGAAGACGGCATTCATCTTGCCCATGGGGCTATACGAGTTTAACCGGATGCCCTTCGGATTGACAAATGCACCCGGACGTTTCAGCGATTAATGGAGAAATGTCTCGGTGACTTCAACTTTGAGTTCACTCTCATCTACTTAGACGACATTATCGTGTATTCTGCGACCTTTGAAGACCATCTCCACCAGTTGGGACAAGTATTTAGATGATTGCGGGAACATGGGCTCAAATTGAAACCCAGTAAATGTCGACTGTTCCAATCTGAAATTGATTACTTGGGTCCAGGGTCGGACTGGAGTACCTAGGGCCCACCAGAGGAAATATTCTTGGGGCCCACCATAAAGAAATATCTGTGTTTATTTATCCCTGTACGGTGACATCACTGTGTTTATTATCCCTGTACAGTGACACCGCTGTGTGTATTATCCCAGTGCAGGAAGAGGTAAGTGGTCTGTGTTTGGTGTGTTTGTTTTCTATTTTTTCAGGGTCGTGAATGCAGAGGACTACGTCAGATTCGGTGGACTAATCGTTTTTTTTTTTTTTAATAAAATGGTCAAACAGGGGTCTGGGGGAGTGTTTATTTCAATAAAATGTTTTATAGCTTGTGTGTGTGTATTTTTTTTTACAATACTACAGTTTAGTAATCATGGCTATCTACAGACAGCCCTGATTACTAATACTGGGCTTAGTGCTTGCCAGTTATGGCAGGCCAGCACTAACCCCCAACATCTATTACCTCGGCACCCACCGCCACCAGGGGTGCCGGGAAGAGCCGGGTACCCGCAGGACCGGACCTTCTAAATTGAGGGTCTGGCTCTGGGGCGGCTGCCATGCTGGTACCATTAGGCTGGGAAGGGCCAATAACCGTGTCCCTTCCCACCCTGGTAGTGCCGAGGCTGCCGCTGCTGATTGTAATCTGGCTGGCGAAGGAGAAAAGGGGGGGACCCCACGCCATTTTTTTACATAAATAATTTTTAAAAAAAATGGCGTGGGGGTCCCCATAATTACTAAATACTGTAGTATTTATAAAAAAAAATACACACACACAAGTATAAAACATTTTATTGAAATAAACACTCCCCCAGACCCCTGTTTGACCATTTTATTAAAAAAAAAAAAGCTGGTCCGACATAGTCCACCGAATCCGACGTAGTCCTCTGCATTCACGACCCTGAAAAATAGAAAACAAACACACAAACACAGACCACTTACCACTTCCTGCACTGGGATAATACACATAGCAATGTCACTGTACAGGGATAACAAAACACTGTGATGTCACAGTACAGGGATAATAAACACAGTGATGTCACCGTACAGGGATAATAAACACAGTGATGTCAAAGTCCAGGGATAATAAACACAGTGATGTCACCATACAGGGATAATAAACACAGTGATGTCACAGTACAGGGATAACAAACACAGTGATGTCACAGTACAGGATAATAAACGCAGTGATGTCACAGTACAGGGATAATAAACACAGTGATGTCACAGTACAGAGATAATAAACACAGTGATTGTCACAGTACAGAGATAATAAATACAGTGATGTCCACAGTACAGGGATAACAAACACAGTGGATGTCACCGTACAGGGATAATAAACACAGTGATGTCACAGTACAGGGATAACAAACACAGTGATGTCACAGTACAGGGATAACAAACACAGTGATGTCACAGTAAAGGGATAATAAACACAGTGATGCCACTGTACAGGGATAATAAACACAGTGATGCCACTGTACAGGGATAATAAACACAGTGATGCCACAGTACAGGGATAATAAACACAGCGATGTCACAGTACAGGGATAATAAACACAGTGAATGTCACCGTACAGGATAATAAAACACAGTGATGTCACCGAACAGGGATAATAAACACAGCGATGTCACCGAACAGAGATAATAAACACAGCGATGTCATTGTACAGGATAATAAACACAGTGATGTCACCAGTACAGGATAATAAACACAGTGATGTCACAGTCCAGGAATAATAAACACAGTGATGTCACAGTCCAGGGATAATAAACAAGTGATGTCACAGTCTAGGAATAATAAAACTGATGTCACAGTCCAGGGATAATAAACACAGTGATGTCACAGTCCAGGGATAATAAACACAGTGATGTCACAGTCCAGGGATAATAAACACAGTGATATCACAGTCCAGGGATAATAAACAGTGATGTCACAGTCCAGGAATAATAAACACAGTGATGTCACAGTACAGGGATAATAAACACAGTGATGTCACAGTCCAGGAATAATAAACACAGTGATATCACAGTCAAGGGATAATAAACACAGTGATGTCACAGTCAAGGGATAATAAACACAGTGTACAGAAAGTTAAAAAAAAAATTATACTTACCTTTTTCATAGCAGCAGGGCCAGCATCATCAGAGCAGGAGATCTTCTTCTCATGTCTGAAGGGGGCGGGGCCTATGCCGCCGAGACCTGAGGCATGCCTGGGAGGTACGGAGAGCTGCAGGGGGGACAGGAGGGAGGATGGAAGAAGCAGATAGACGATTTTAGCTGTCTGCTCCTTCCTGCAACAGGCAACTGTCTCTACGTCCTATGGACGCAGAGACAGCTGCCAGAGGCTGGATCCGGGATGGTTGTGAGGTATGCGGCAGCGGGGGGCGGCACCAGGGGCGCGGGGCCCCCCCTGAAATCATTGGAGCCGGTGCCTGGAGCAGTAGCTCCAAATGCTCCAATGATAATCCGGCCCTGACTATAGGTTCCTGGCTTGGGGCCTACCGGAGGATCCTCCGGTCCTCTGGTGGGCCAGTCCGACACTGCTTGGGTCATCGCATATCAGGAGAAGGTGTGAGACCATCGAGGGACAAGATAGCGGCTGTTCAAGATTGGCCGACACCGACTACCTTGCGAGAAGTGAGGGCGTTCATTGGAGTAGCCAGTTACTATCGACGGTTTATCAAGGATTTTGCCAGGGTAGCAGCACCACTTAATGCTCTCCTACGAGGCACATCCGGTGGTCCGAAGAACCGGACCGTGAAATGGGGACCTGAACAGGAACAAGCCTTCCTGGCATTGAAGGATGCTCTGACAACAGCCCCAATCTTGGCGTATGCTGATTACCACTTGCCGTTCCAGCTATATACGGATGCAAGCCTATATGGTCTCCGAGCCGTGCTTTCTCAGATTCAGGATGGCCAGGAGCGAGTCATAGCGTATGCCAGCCGGTCTTTGCGGAATTCTGAAAGAAATCCAGAGAACTATAGTTCATTTAAGTTGGAGCTGTTGGCACTGGTATGGGCCATGACTGAGAAATTCTCTGAATATTTGACCGGGGCTGAAGTCCTAGTACTGACTGACAACAACCCACTAGCTCACCTAGAAAATGCAAAGTTCGGGGCTTTAGAGCAGAGGTGGATAGCCCGAATGTCTAAGTTCAATTATCGTATTAAGTATCGGTCCAAAACAGAGAATCAGAATGCTGATGGACTTTCTAGGGTAACTGCCCAGATCTCCACAGAAGAGGTGGATCAAGAGTTAGAGCATGTGGAAGTGCCTGACTTCAGCAAATTTTCACAGGCCTTGGCTGCCGCCAATCAGTATGAGATGGAAGGGACTGAACTGGCTCCTTTCTTTGGTCCCTCACAACAGGAATGGGCCCAGATACAGCAGGCCCATGAGGGACTGGCGCAGATTATCAAGTGTGTTGAGGAATGCAAGAAGCCCTGTAGAGAGGAAAGAGAGCGACTGACATGGGAGATGTTATCGGTTCTGAGCCAGTGGGAGAAGTTGGAGATGAAACACGGAGTGTTATGCCGAAAAGTCTATCTACCTTCTGAAATCGACATTCGATATCAAATTGTGGTGCCTAGTGAATTGGCTCGCTCATTGGCAGTTGAGGCTCATAATAAGAATGGACATTTCGGTCATGAGAAAACCTTTCGCTGGTTACAACTGATTTACTGCCCTGGTCTCCGTCAGATGGTCGAAGAAGTATGCCGCAACTGTCGAACTTGTGAGATCCATAAGGCAGTAGAACAGAGAGCTCCCCTGCAAACCATAGTGACCCAGGAACCTTTGGAGATTGTCATGATAGACTATCTAATGGTGGGCCCATCCAACAGTGGTCACCAGTATTGCCTCGTAATGGTGGACCACTTCACCAAATTTGCGGTGGTGACTGCCACCAAGGACCAGACAGCTGAAACAGCGGCCCGGGCTCTGTGCCAAGATTTCATCCGAGTGTATGGATGTTCCCAGCGCATCCACTCCGACCAGGGAGCCTGCTTTGAGGGACATGTGATAAAAGAAGTTCAACGTATCTACGGGATAAAGAAATCGCACACAACCCCATACCATCCTGAAGGAAACGGGGCCTGTGAAAGATTCAACAGAACTCTGCTACAGATGGTGTGGACTCTGGAGGAAGACAAGAAGTTACAGTGGCCTTAGTTCTTGTCTGAGATGGTGTGGGCCTATAACAATCAGGTCCATTCTACCACGGGATATTCTCCTTATACTCTCCTTTTCGGGCGGTCTGGCCGAAGTATAGGGGAATTACAGTTGAACGATGTGGATGGGTTCCCGCCGAGGAATCCAATGTCCTGGGTGCGGACACACCGGCAGAGACTTGAGACAATCCATCGATTGGTGTGGCAGCGTCTGCAAGAACATCCTCATTCTGATAAGACCCCAGTACAAGGAGCACCATTGCAGCCAGGCGACCTGGTGCTGGTGCGTGTCAAGAAGCCCCAAGGGAAATTGCAAAGCAGATGGGAAGCTATGCCATATCGTGTTGTGAGCCACAAGTATACGAATGGACCAGTGTATGAAGTCCAGAAGGAAGGGGATGATTGTGTTCGAGTACTTCACCGAAATATGTTGCGCCTGTGTCATTCCGAAGAAACAAATGAAGACAGAAATGTCAATGAACTCCCACAGTCAGAGACTGGTGGTGTGGACTGGGCCTATGACGATGAGGATGATAGTTGGCCGATCCCTGCTCCTGAGCATGTCCCACCAGCAACTACTACGCCTCCAGCCTATGCCCCCTCTGGTACAGAGTCCGCTGGTCCTTCTCAGCCTATGGCTACAGCACCCCAGAGTACACCAGCAGTCCTCAGGCGGACCACTAGGCCAAATGCTGGCATTCCCCCTGTTCGGTATGCGCAGGAAGAATTTGTCTGGCCTGCCATACAACGGTACACTACCACTCTGCGCATAAGAGTACAACCTTCTGGTTATTCAGTCATTGGCCGGGACTGCCAATCTTAAAGTGGGGGGGAATATGTAAGAGACAGCTCAATGATACCCTAACTTTCATTAGTATGTTTAAAATGTGTTAAAGTTAAATGCATATCTGTTCCTGTATTTTTGTGATTCTGGTCCTTTAAGACAGCAGCCATTGTACTGAGATGCTGGAGTGACACGCCCCCAATGAGGTCATCCTGCCAGTTTGCAGACAGAGAAGAGAAGCAGGAAGTGACGAGACAGGGAGCTGCAGCCATCTTGGCAAGAGAAAGACAGGTGTCTGTGCTGTGTTAAAAGCGTGTGGAGGCATCAGAGAACTCTCCTGTGCAGCTAAACTGTATGTAGTTCAGTCCAGAGGCGGACAGAGTGTAAAGAGACAAGCACATTTAGTGGAGCCACGCTGAGAGGACTGTGCGCAGTGGCTGACCAGTGAGGCTGTTTATATTGCACCAAAACTAGAGACTCGCAGTGCTGTTGAGTACCGGACAGTCACTGCAAAACCCCAACTTACATCACCTCCCAGTGTATGGATACGGCTGGACTGTCAGTTTGCTCAGTGATATCTGCTGCTGGACATTGCATCCATTTGGTTCCCCGGCCTGCTGAGGATTTGATTGCTTCAGAGATCGCCATCACCGTGAGAAGAGGACACTTCGCTATCAACGAAAGGGCCCCACCGCGCGCTTCTACGGACTGTAAGCGGTCCACCTGGACCACTGGGAAAAGGGGGGGTGTGCACCTAAAGGTGAAGTTAGGGTCAGTTAGGGATAGTTCTGAGGGAATTGTTCGCTCAGCGTCCGTGTTCAGAAGTGGACGTAGTAAACGTGGAATCTATTGCAGAATCTGTCTTGAATTGTTCATATTACACTGTGTACATTGCTTGTCTTTCCCCTTGTTATTTTACCTTTATCTTGCCTTTATTAATCTATAGTAAATGCTTTGTTCTTAAACTTAAACACCAAGTGTGCGTTCTTTCTGGTTGCGGAACAACCACCTGCCTTGCTCTCGGTTTACACATCCACAGCACAGCCGTGAGATCTTCGTCCCGGGCACGTGGTCCCTCCAGATTTCTTTTCTGGCCTTCTGGCCAAAGTCCGTCTTCTGGTTTTCCTGTCTTCTATTTCTTTCGCCAGCAGGAGACGGATCGTCACGAGTGATGTCACCACCTCCTGCTGGAGAAAGCGCCGGCTGGCAGCCTTCACACCGCACTATGTTGAACACTAATGCGCATGTGTGGGACAGCCATCACTCTCAGCATAGTATAGGCTTCTATGTGAAGCCTGTACTGACTCCTGCACAGCGCAATGTAAGCGCTGTGCAGGAGTGACAGCATAGCGATCAGCCACAGAGGCTGATCGCTATGCTGTGCATGTAAATGAGGGCACTTTGGATGGAAAACAGTGGGCACTGTATGGCACACAAGTGGGCACTGGATGGCACAAGGGGCATAGGATGTCCGTGTTATGGGGCACTGTGGAGGTCACTGGGATGGAGGCACAGTATGAGTGATAGGGCTCATGCACACAACCGTATCTGTTTTGTGGCCTGTAATTTGCGGATCCACTAAATAAGGTTACTGTCCATGTGTGATTCACATTTTTTGGCAGTCCAACAGAGTTCAATGGGTTTGAGATCTGCATTATAAGGCCCATAATATGAAAATGTATAACTTTTGCAGAACTGATATACAGAGGATGTGGAAAGCAGTCAGTGTGTTTCCCACATCCATATGTCAGTTCCAGAACATGTGCTATTCTGGTCCTCAAAGTCATAGAACTCAATGGGACAGCCAAAAATGTGGATCACAAAATGGATACGGTCGTGTGCATGAGGGTTTAGATACACTGCTCAGCAGGCTGTATCACACAGGATAGGATTAGATACACATGTGATGGCAGAGCCTGTGGACTGTGAGTGAAGAGATTTAGACACTGAGTGAGATGTAGACTCATGTCTGGCTGTAGCAAGATGGACATAGGAGTTGTAGTGGGTGTAGCTGCTACAGACAGAGCAGTGTGGGGGCGTCTCCAGCCTGGCACTCATCTCTGTGCAGTGTAGCCAGGCTTGTCTATCAATAAAGTGATGTATTCCCCAAAACAGGAAGAGGAGAAAAAAAACAGATCTGCCAAGATAATGTGATGTCTTCCAGGGGGGAAGGGAAGCTCATACATGAAAAACAGGTATTGGGGGCATATGTATGCATGGTGAAGGGTGTTAGGAGCATCGAAAAAGAATTATGATTTTGGTACCAGACAACCTCTTTAATTTGTGGGAAGATCCATTGGCTATGTGCTGGAATTTTGAACACATAACTACTTCCGGCATGGCCAAACTGCAGACCTCAAGATGTTTTAAAAATGAAACAACCCAGATGGGCGTACGGCCTCCAGCTATCATCCTACAGCAGGGCCTGCAGGGAATTTTCAGGGTTAAACAGCTTAAGGGCCGCAGTTTGGGGATGACGTATGTATTTAATGGCATGAACCTACATTTCCCGCAAAGACACTTACCACAGAAATATATTGGCCAAAGGCAGGATAAATGAAACGATAGAATTCTAAGTACATCAAAAATTAAGGGGGAACAACATAATGTATAGACATCACCACTGTCTCAACATAGTATTGGTAGTACACCACCAAAAAAAAATTTCCAAAAAAACAAATAAAAAATGAGGTATTGGTTTGTAAAAAACACAAAAGGAAAAAGTATTTAAACTAAAAAATACTTTTGTGCTAATTACGTAAGCCCACAACCCACGTCAACGGTCCTCATCACCTTGCGAGTCCCTAACTAAAAAACTAATATATGGTGGCAATTTAAAAAAACTAAAAAAAGGAGCAGCCATATCCTGCTACCAAAAAAAACAAACAAATTATGGGAGTCGAGGAATACAACTTTCCTGAAAAGGTATTGCACCCTCCAGGGCAATAAAATAATTGGCAAACTGGTCCCGGACTCAAAGACCAGAATGGCCAGGCCTTCCGACTGGCATCCCACCACTGACATTAGAGTCCAAAAATGATGCATCGTCCTCTATGGGATCTATTGTGGCATCATAGATCCTACAAAAATTGTGGAGGACAACACACGCCTTTATAACAGACTACACATTGGTGGGGGACAACTGAATACTTGTCAAAAATACATGCCACCGGGACGAAAGAATCCCAAAGGCACATTCAACATAACGCCTGGCTCGCGAAAGGCGATAGTTAAAAATGCGCCTTCGGGAGTCTAACGACCGCCGTGCAAAAGGCCACAAAACGTTAGATGTAAGGGCAAAGCCCTCATCAGCTACAACTACAAAAGGGGCAGGGGGGCCAGAAGAACCAGGAAGCACACATGGTGCAGGGAGGGCTAACTCGTTATCAAGAAGACTGACCCATACAGGATGCCCGAAATACGCGAGCATCGGCTGCACTCCCATAGGCACCAATGTCTACAAATACAAAACGGTAGTTACTGTCTACTAACGCCAACAGAACTATCGAAAAAAAACTTTTGTAGTTGTAGAAATGGGACCCTGAGTTCGGCGGCTTCTTGATGCGCACATGTTTCTCATCTAAGGCCCCTATACAATTTGGAAACTGTGCATTTTCCCAAAAATCTTTTGCTATCTGTAGCCACATGTCAGTAGATGGCTATGGCATAACCAAGGACTTGATATGGGCCCAGATTACATCACAGGTTTCCCGAACAATACCAGCAATAGTGGAAGTGCCAAGTAAAAAGAAAAAATGAAGAGAGGCAAAGGAGTTTCCAGTTGCAAGATACCTAGAAAAGAAACAAAAAAATAAAACATTTTTTTTTTTTTAAAAAAGGACAGACTGTAAACAAAAAAAACTTACCGAAGCGTCACAAGAAGCGGCTCCACTGCACATATGCAACGCCTCATACTTGTATCAAGCAAAGTTAAATCCGGGCGAACCAACTCAAGAAGACGGTCAAAAGGACATAGTGAAAGTCTACAAAAGGCAACAAACTTCACAGGATAGCGGCGCAGGTCCCCATACAGCAGACGGAAATGTCCATTATTTGGCCACAGAGACACAATAGGATGTATCCACATCCTCTTAAGCCTCCGCGGATTTTCCTCCAACATAAAACGCCGCTCACCAAAACTCCTTGAAATAAGCCACAAAAGAGAAAGCTCACCAAAAGACAGCGCAGACATTTTGCACAAGACACTCCAAACTCCTCTACACTCAATACCAAAAACCCTCCAAAAAACCCACACTACACACAGGTGAACAAGATTTAAATCAGGTGGAAAGAATAAGGCCATTAAACACACATTCAGATCTGTGAAACACGGAACTCACACGTATTGGACAACACGGACTCACAGATTTAACATGGATTTGTCATGGGAAGAAAAACGTATGAAACACGGTCCTTGATACCACGGATCAAAAACGGACACGGACGTGTGAATAAGGCTTAAGTCAGAGAAGCATCCAGTGAGTTCAGAGAACACTGCAGCAGTTAGTAAAGAGACCAGTCGCACTGGTGGTATTTATCTATCATGTGGGAGTGAATGACACCTGTAATTGGCTCACTGCCCAAGGGACATAGATAGAGACTGTGAAAGTGACAATTGCAGCTGATCATAGCACTTCGTATTTCTCGCATTCGCGAGCATTCATAGGATTTTTGAGTAGTCAGATCATGAAGAACCTACCAGCTTGCCACAGGGAGAAACATTTGGATAGGGAGTGGAATACTGGACTTTTCTAAGGAAATGAAGTCAAAATATGCAGATAGATCTGACTGACCATGAGTCAGGCTCAGTTTACAGCATGGATTGGGTTCATAGCATGTTATTAGGCCTGTGTATAGTGAATACTGTGTAGAGGGTAGCCTCAGCCTATACCAAGCATTGAGCCATCTGACTTGTCATCACCAGCTGATCACCACCAGATATTGTCATGAAAAAAATTAGCCTGTTGTCACTGGTATAGATCTTGAGACTATCAAGCCTGTTGCCAATAAAGAGATTATTGTAATCATCAAGCTAGTTACCTCTTGTAAGAATCTTGCAATCATTAAGAGGTAGGACCATGGACAGGTGAATGGCTTTTTTTAATGCATAAGTTAGGAGTGTTGGAATTTCAATTCCTGGGCTAGTGTATTGTAAGGGTCTTTTTAAGTAACCGATTGGTTCTCCCCTTTAATTCTGTTTAATACTTTGTATAATAGTTTATAAGTTTCCTTTGTAATGAAATGGGTCAGAGAGAGTACCCATCCTCCAATTCTGTTCATAAGACCACATTCCTGAGTGATCTCAGAATAATGGAGGAGGGGCTAATAAGTTAAAACTCTGCTACCTACCTTGTCTCAGGAGACTCCACCAGGCCTCCATCTAAGTAGGATGTGAGTATGACCCTATTTCTCTTGTACACCCTGGGGTGTCGGTCATGTGTTATAACAGGGGTAGATAGCCATGGGTTATAGCATGATCGACGATCCACTCCATTTAGGCTTGTGATGTGTATTTACTCTATTAATCTGTATGTGATTTCTTTGTTTTATCTTATATTTAATCACTTAGTAAATATAATTATTCACATGGCCTGCGTAAGCTTATTCATTTGCAAATCTTTCGAATTCACTTAACATTACAAATGGTGGCAGCAGTGGGATTTGCGCAAATGAATATGCTTACAGTTGATTCACACGATTCCATTCACACGAACGTATATTTGTGGGCCCGCATTACTGCGGATCCGCAAATATATGGGGGCCGCCCGGCGTGTGTTCCGCAGCGCTCGGAACACACGCCGTGCGGCCCCATTGAAAATGCCAATACTTGTCCGTGCGCACGGACAAGTATAGGACATGCTTCAAAAGAGCTAGCTCCGTGCCGCGGCTCCCGGCCCCATAGAGGTGAATGGGGCCGCATCTATTCCCGCATTTTTGCGGATAGATATGGCCCCATTCACACAGTCGTGTGAATGGGGCCTAAGTGTCTACAATCAGAAAGGCACTTCTGTTACATTATGTGACCATAGCATTAGAGATTAGAGCAGTAAAGCATTGTACCTAGTGTGTGCCAATAGATGTACCTAATATGTGCCAATAGATGTGTGGCTAGCACTAAGAAGATGAAGGTTTTAGAAATATATCTCTGTTGAAATAGTTCTGTTTTCCAGAGTGAAAGTGAGAAGATAAAAGTTGAAAACGTTTGAAGAAGATTTAAGTAGGGTGAGCCTTGAACAATGCCATACCTGTGTCTATGATATGTGGTATTGTATAGTCCCATTCTCCTTCTAGTCCTTGAGAGATAAGAGTCAAGAAAGGATGGCTGACCCTGTGGTCTGCTAATTCTATCCCCCAGCCTTATCCTAGAAGATTTTAGAAGACATATAGTTTGCTAGAAAAACATTCCTTAGATAAGAGCAAAAGTGACTATGAAGAAGGGAGTTGGTGTGAGGAGTAAAGAGTTGAAGGGGTATTCCCATCTCACAAATGTAGTTTGTATAGTTAGAAATAGCCATACCAATATTATTACTAAGAATGTATTAATATATGTACCATTTAGAAGATTTGCCTATTTGTATTTCCATTGTCCCACACACATCAGTCAGACTGTTGTCCCTGGTTACGACCACCTTGGCCATGTAGTAGTGGTGACCGGTTTGCTGTTGTTCAAACCCACTCTGAGGTAACTGCTGTATTTTGAAAGCACATTGCATGAGCATGCGGAGACACATCTTAGGGTTGTAGCAATTTTGTCTGCGCTTCCAAAACGCAGAGAAACGGATCCTGTTCCAAGATCAATTCATCTCTATGGAGCAGGATCCGTTTATAAATCTGCATTTCGGATGGATCCTGACCATTGCGTTATTGACTGGTAGCGTCCAAAACGCAGGTGTGAAAGTACCTTAAGATGTGTCTGCGCATGCTCATGCAATGTACGTTCACAATACAGCAATTACCTCGGAGCGGGTTTGAAAAGGAGCAAGCCGACCACCACTACTACATGGCCACTGTGGTCGTAACTAGGGGCAACGGCCTGATTGATGTGTGTTGGACAATGCCTATACAATAGGCAAATCTTCTAAACGGTACATTTTATATAAATACATTCTATTAGTAATAATATTGGTATGGCTATATCTAACTATACAAACTACATTTGTGAGATGGGAATACCCCTTTAAGTGATGTGATATGTGTACTTAATAATTTTTCTTTCTTCTTTCCCAAGCAGCTGATAGTAATATGGGAACCCAGTCTTAAAGGAAAATTATTATATATGTGCACTACTAATGAATTAAGACCATGTGGCATATAACATGATTTATGATTATTGTATAGCTGACTTGTTATAAGATTTTGATTAATTATAGAGTTAGAGACCAGAAGGCATTGGAAAGAATGGCAGAACAGCAACATAGATGATCATCAATTCTGGGTGTGGTGTGTGTATCTGTATCCAGGAAAGCTGTGTAGCTAAGAGTCAACACATTTAGTGGAATGTGAATGAATGCGGCTTTAAGTTGTAGTTGTCTTGCAAATGTGTGAAGTGAAGACTGATGGATGCTCAGCAAAGCTGTGTGTGAGCTCTGTGTGTGTGAATATTCAGCCAGAAATGAACAAATGAACATGTGAATGTGTATGGAGTATAATGCGCATTGGGGATTTTAATTTTTTATTGGGAGATTTTTGGTTTTTAATGGTACCAAATGTTTTTGATTGAGCTTTACATTTTTTCTTATTGAATTAAAGGAAAAATGTTTCTTATGGGCCCTTCATGTGTTCACGTCATTTTGGACAAGACTGACTAAAAGAGGAAGGATCACACCATCCGACTGGTCGGTGGGGGTGCTGGGTGTCGGTCCCCCGCCGATCTGATATTGATGACCTATCCTGAGGAAACCCCCTTTAAGAAGGGTCATGAATAAAAATCATATTAATTGTGTTGTGTTTTATTAAGATTATAATTGGTTAAAAGGTTTACAAAGAATAGACTATCAATCAGAATCAAATAAACAGATAAATCACGTGACAAAGTGAACCTAAAACAAATCCATATAGCGTCACGTGTATAGAGAGATAAAATACCTTTATTGTGAGTCCTTAGACTGGTAAACAAAGTATACGTGTGTGAAAAAGAGATAATATTACAGGACCAGAAAGGTGGTGGATAGTCAGTAAATGTGGCGGTAACCACAAAAAAGGCTATCCCTATGTAGCCCTCCGTGCTAGGCTCAGCCCAGGGGTATCTCTTAGTGGTAGGGATCCCCTGTCCCCGTACCTAAATGCCTAAGTATGGCCCTGTAATAACCCTACAAATAACATGATAATAAGATAGAAAGAAAACTGGATAAACTCCACCGATGAGTATAAGGTGGATACCCAAATAAATGGAGACCCCGACGCGTTTCTCCAAACAATGGTTCATCAGGGGGTATTGATATACAAATATTAAGTAGGGATAGTATAAAAAATGGTACTTAGCCCCAGGATATGCACCAGGATGTCAGCAACGATATGGCCGAATTGAAACAGCCTGTGGAGAGAAAGGACCACACTAAACAATCCTGTTAACAATAAAAAGATGAACAGCATAGGACTGATGGTCCAAACTCACCAAGTACAGAACAAGGGGCACACCCCCTTTAAGAAGGGTCATGAATAAAAATCATATTAATTGTGTTGTGTTTTATTAAGATTATAATTGGTTAAAAGGTTTACATTGAAAAAGATACCCATTCATTGCTATTGTTTAATGTGTTGCAGTATGAATGTTTGTTTGGAAGTATTAGTAATGTTTAGGATTTTATAAAAGTTTATTTTGGTTTGGCAAAAGACTTCTATGGTACCATTGGAATTAGTTATTTAAATACAGTGTTGGACCGACAAAAGTTCTAAGGACATTTGTTTGTTAATTTGATCCATTTGATGCAGGGGTGGAGAGGAAACCACCCCATTAACGGCTTTCCCTGACATGGACTAAGTTTAAATTCTTCTTGATTGTGTGGAACTGTTCAAGTACATCTTTCCTGTGTGCAGCTAAACAGCGCCGGGACTGGCAACCTCAGAAACGTCCAGGGGCTGCCCAAGTCAACCAGGTGTGGCAATACACAGTTTTCGGTGACCTGACTGTCACCCAACAAGAAAATGCTTTGACCACTGGTCTACCATGCTGAAAAAGGCCTTGCTGCTCATACTAAGGCTGTCCGGGGGCGGACCTCAAAAGTAATCGTCTGCCCAAGACTTCCTGCCAAAACCAGCAGATCCTTGTGTTAAAGCTCCTCCCACAGAAAAGGTAATGGACTGTCTATCACCCACTGATAAGAGGCTCTAAGATCTGCACTGCCGTTACACCTGCAAAACCCCTTTTACATAAATAAGGAGGTGTCATAGACTGAACTCTGTAACAACAAAAAAAAAAAGGGCCATGCAGGTGCACAGAACATCAAGACGTAGACAATTGACTTTGCACCAGAGACTTTGTTATTCCAAGAAGATCAGAATTAAGAAGACCTCAGTGAGACACTTCTTGTTAGTCCAACACACAGTTTTTTGATTTTTGTTCTTTTTTAGAGATCCTATGGTTCGAAGTAGTTTACTGTCAAATGATTAGGCTATATATGTAGAATAGGTTCTGATATTGGGTGTTGAAAATAAATTAAAGTGGAAGAACCAGGGGTGGAGTGTATTGTAAGGGTATTTTTAAGTACCTGATTGGTTCTCCCATTTAATTATGTTTAATACTTTGTATAATAGTTTATAAGTTTTCTTTGTAATGAAATGGGTTAGAGAGAGAGAGAGAGAGTACCCATCCTCCAATTCTGCTGATAAGACCACATTCCTGAGTGATCTCAGAATAATGGAGGAGAGGCTAATAGGACTTTATGCCTAGAACATCTCCAGTTACTACTTTGCATTAATAATCTTTTTGGTTTTGCAGCTTTCACAGCTGAAAGATGGTGATTGTGCCTTGGTCTCACTCAATGCAGTCAAAGATTTTCAATGCATCAAGTGGGACTTCATGTTTGAAGTGCTGTCTAGGTTTAGTTTGGGTCTTGTATTTATAAAATGGTTCAAGATGCTATATGACAACCTGACGGCTGGTGTGATTGTAAATGGGACCAGGTCATCGGCAGTCAAACAGCTTACAGGAATGAGGCAGGGTTTTGAAATAGCCCCAATGTAGTTGGCAGCTGACCAATGGGGGTTAGTGACACTGGTACGAACCACCAAAAGGTCAGGCAAAACTCATAGTTGGTAAACAGACAGAGATCAGGCAGGCAGAGTTTGCATACTTCTGTGAAACTAACCACGGTTACAGCAGGAAGCAAAAGGTCAGCATGGCTGAGGTCAGGGCAGGCAGGAGAGAATCAGGGTCAGTTAACAGGCAGAAATTCAGTACATGGGCAGACAATCAGAATAGCACACCTACACTGATTAAACTAGGAAACAAAATCTAAGTTCAGGAAAGGAGTGAGAGGACAGTCCAACATTTATAGCTGAAGTTGATTAACAATTCGAAGCAGCCTTGCAACTGTACACAGACCAAGGAAAGTGGTGGTGAAGGCAAAAATGGGAGTAGCACTAGCTCAACGAATAATGTTCATAATAGAAGTAGCGGGGCAGCGACTGACACAGGCTGCCGATGTAACAAGGCCATGAACCACTTGGCTTGACTAATCTATCATCTTTAACTTATTTTGGTTTAATTATTTCACCTAACATAGATGATTGATCCCGATTCACTCAAATTGTCACCTGCTGTTAGCAAGATGAAGCAAAAACTGAACAAAAATATATTTTTAGACTGGAAGTCTCAATTCATATAGTGAAATAGTTCCCTTCCAATAATAAAACATAACTTTTAATAGATACTTATAGTAAAAAGAAAAATAAAAGATGTGCATGATTAAAACCTCAATAATAGCCATAGGCGATTGGTACAACATATGAGGCGGGTGTGCAGTTCTTTTTACTCATGATTAGTTGATAACTTGAGGCTGAGTATAGATATGTATTACTCACGATATGTGGAGAACTTGCAGGTATGTCAGCAAAATTGCAGGGATCATGGAGCTCCTCTGTCCCTACCAAGCCCTGTAAGCTCTCCCTGCCTACAGGCAGAGCACCCGCCCTGAAAGAGGCGACCCTAACTCTCGGTGGCTAAGCCCTCAAATAAGTACCTATCACTTGCCCTATATACAAGGATATCTTGACCCCTATCAAAGGGACAGACATTCCCTAGTCCCGACGCTGCGTTTCTCCAGCAAAGCGCTGGTTCATCAGGGGACAATAAGTAGATAGTTTATTTTTCCTTTTCTAGACTATTATAGAACCAGGTAAGGCTGATGCAGGGTTCAGGATAAAGCTCAATGCTGTGGCATAGTATGGCTTACCTTAAAGGGAACGCACTTCACACAGAGCATACTGCTCGTATTCACAAGCGTCCACATGTATCAGCAATTCCCGATCTCCAAGCGGCACTAGTTTGATAAAGGCCGGAAGGGCCGAAACGTCACACCTGTTGTATTGGGCCGCACATTGAATAAACTACAACTTGCAAATATTCTATTTGTGCTGGAGTTACTTATTCTACTGCAAACGGGGTGGGAACCCGAAGTCCAGCTTTATTTTGCAGAGTGCCACGAAGTTAATTTCATATACTTAAAGGGAACCTGTCATCAACTTTTTGCTGACCATACTAACTGCAGAATAAAGTACAGACAGGTGAGTAGATTTCAGTGATCTGTCATTTATAAGTTAAAAATAAGTGGTTGCCGAGGCCTGGAAAAGAGTCAAGGCCACCTGAGAAGAGTCATGGTTATTTATGAATTCCTGCTCTCCCTGCCCACCTGCTGGTTATTGACAGTCTTCTACCTAGTTTTCTCCCTTTCTCTCTAGGAGAGAACTACCAATCATCAGCAGATGGGTGGGGAGAGCAGGAGATAATGAATAACCATGACTCTTCTCAGGTAGATTTGACTCTTTTCAAGGCCTGAGCTGCAATGATTATGATGCTGGTTCTCTGCAACCACTTACTTTTAGCTCCTGAGTGACACACCGCTGAAATCAGCATTCCTGTCACTATTTTATGCTGCCCTCAGTGAGGTCAGCATAAAGTTGATGACAGGTTCCCTTTAAGTCATATATGATGACCCTACAATGAGGGGAGACCCTTGCAGCCTAGATGTGGACTGATAAAGATGTCAGACGTCTGCATGTGTTTGTTATAGGCGCCTTTTAAAGGAGAGGTTAGTGGGTGGTGACCAACGTGTCACTTCCTGTGTGGATACCCATTCAAAAGTCACTGATGGGGACCTAGATATAACCTAAGATCCCTCTTAATAAAGTAGTGTTAGTTAGAAAATCACCCAGGGGCCCGTAACTTAATGGTTTGGGACAAACAAATCTTATTGGTGGTTCCTGAAAGCCAAATACATCACTGGAAGCCGCTGTGGAACGCACATGCGATCCACCAAACCGGAAATAAGCGGATTAAGCGGTGGAACGCATATCCACCAAACCGGAAATAAGCGGATTAAGCGGTGGAACGCATATGCATTCCACCTGGATACAAAACCAGAAGATGATGACACGGTGGCCGGAAGTCCTAGCTGAACACAAATGGACCGCAATCTGCGTTCCACCAGGGGATAGATGATGCCCCGAAGTGGAGAAGGGTCCTAACATGCGATAAATACATAAAAAAAACAAACAGGTATTGATCTCAAAGATATAATAGCCTATATAGAGATACAAGGCACTGAGGATCCCTATAGATAGAAGTATACATATATAAGCCGATCCAAACATAAATGCATACAGAAGGAATACCCTACAGATACAAATAGGTCATAAAAGTTACTCTATGCTAAATAATAATAAGAGCAATAGCACTGTCCTAAAGAATAATATCTTTATTATTTATCAGGGATGGCAGATACTGATGTGTTATTATAATTAAATAGATCACAACCTCCATATCCTTCAAAGCCCAACAATTAAAGAGGCTATTTTTACTAGACATGTTTCCAGCTGATAGAGACATGCCAAAAGATAACACATGATATATATATGGTGGATCAATTAACATCCGATTCCATTTACAGAGCTAATGGTTGGTGGCCGTTTTTCTATATATAGAGAGGGACATAACGAGATGTCCCATAATGATCAGTAATGGTCATGATGCAACTTAGAGAAAGCTACTAAAAGAGAGTTGCTCATTTAAACCCCCTGGATATATTGTTCTCAACCTATATATCCACTGGGTTTCCCTCTGTAGTAATTTTCGGTTCCAATCCCCCTTTCTTGGTGAAGGATATATCACATCAATTACCTAGAAGCTGATATCTCTGATGTTGCCATTATGGTATTGTAAAACATGATTTGCTACCTGTGTGTCACATTTATGTTAAATATCTCCCAGGTGATCGCCAATTCTCTTTCTCAGCTCACGTTTCGTCTTTCCTATATAGTTGAGTGGACAACTACAGGTCAAGAGGTATACAACCCCACAGGTCTTACAGTTAGCAAAATCCCTCATGAAATAGATTTTATCTGACGCTGTGCTAGAGAATTGTTTAGATACCCTAATAAAGGGACAGAAAGAGCAGTCCCCACACCTAAATGTGCCCACTGGCTTGTGATCTAACCAGGTACCTTCCTTTTTAGGTTTAGTATATAAACTATGTACAAGGCGATCCTTCAATGATCTGACTTTCCGGAAGGTAACAGATGGACGCGGGGTGAGCACATCAAGGAGGTCCTCATCTGTTCTCAAAATATCCCAATGTTTTCTCAGGATTTCAAAAACCCTGTCATGTGCTGTGTCAAATGTGGCAATTATTCTAACAGGGTTAGGTTTATTTAATCCTATCTTTGGTTTGAGAAGTTCCCTCCTATCTAGTGATTCCGAATGGGAGAAAGCTCTTCTTAGGGTACCCTCAGGATAGCCCCTTTGAAGGAATCTACCTTTTAGTTCTCTAGCTTGTGTGTAAAAGGTAGTATCCTTCGTACAGTTTTGTCTGACCCACATGTATTGTCCATTTGGTATGCCCTTTTTTAACTGATAAGGATGGTAACTATTCCAACGAAACAAACTATTTGTTGCTGTGGACTTGCTAAATACTTCTGTTTGCAAGCAGCCCAAGTCCTTAGATATCTTTAAATCTAGAAAGGTGATTTCCTTTCTACTGGCATCCCAGGTAAATCATAGGCCAATTGGATTGGCGTTTAGGGATTCGACAAATTGCTGGAATGTTTCCACTGGGCCATCCCACAGTAAACTTCTGGTTTTGTATCCGGGCTGAACGCATATGCGTTCCACCGCTTAATCCGCTTATTTCCGGTTTGGTGCAGCGCATGTGTGTTCCACAGCGGCGTCCAGTGATGTATTTGGCTTTCAGGAACCACCGCTAAGGTTTGTTTGTCCCAAACCAATAAGTCATAGGCCCCTGGGTGATTTTCTAACTAACACTACTTTATTAAGAGGGATCTTAGGTTATATCTAGGTCCCCATCAGTGACTTTTAAATGGGTATCCACACAGGGAGTGACGCGTTGGTCACCTCCCACTAACCTCTCCTTTAAAAGGCGCCTATAACAAACACATGCAGATGCCGGACATCTTTATCAGCCCACATCTAGGCTGCAAGGGTCTCCCCTCGTATTGTAGGGTCATCATATATGACTTAAGGTAAGCCATACTATGCTACAGCATTGAGATTTATCCTGAACCCTGCATCAGCCTTACCTGGTTCTATAATAGTTTATTTTTCCTTTTCTAGACTATCTACTTATTGTCCCCTGATGAACCAGCGCTTTGCTGGAGAAACGCAGCGTCGGGACTAGGGAACGTCTGTCCCTTTGATAGGGGTCAAGATATCCTTGTATATAGGGCAAGTGATAGGTACTTATTTGAGGGCTTAGCCACCGAGAGTTGGGGTCGCCTCTTTCAGGGCGGGTGCTCTGCCTGTAGGCAGGGAGAACTTACAGGGCTTGGTAAGGACAGAGGAGCTCCATGATCCCTGCTATTTTGCTGACATACCTGCAAGTTCTCCACATATCGTGAGTAATACATATCTCATATCTCATATCTCATATACTCAGCCTCAAGTTATCAACTAATCATGAGTAAAAAGAACTGCACACCCGCCTCATATGTTGTACCTATCGCCTATGGCTATTATTGAGGTTTTAATCATACACATCTTTTGGGGTTTTTTTTACTATAAGTATCTATTAAAAGTTATGTTTTATTATTGGGAGGAGACTATTTCACTATATCAAGATGAAGCAAAGAATAACATTTTGGAAAAAGCTTTTTTTTACCAGTTACCAGGGCTACATCTGACTTTTGAAGATGACACTCTTACTTCAGTTTCTTAATGTATTACATAATTCACCAACTCGGTTGAAGAACTTTTGGTTTAAAATGTTAAAAAAGTATAACAACTGATCGGACACAGAATAATTCTAGAGTGAGTCTTGGTATTGAGAAGGCATATGCAAAAATGGACAATCCTCTCAAATATGTCTATTTCTTGCACTTAAATATGTAGACACAACACTCCAGCAATATAGTTTCAAGACTGTTAATATTTATTGGAGATGAGGCTGTACAAATCATGTGATGTTTCGTCCTAATTTGGCCTTCATCAAACTACAGCAGAAAAATAAACAAAGTAAATCAATGGAAAGGAACCAGGTTAGTAATTATGAATACATGATAAAAAGAAGATATAACATAAAAGAAAAATCAATTACTTCTCAGTATCTAAATGTATCTCATTATTCATAGATCATTGTTATAATAAAGCAAGGTTAAGCTCAATTGCAAAGGTAGATTCCATGGGCAGAATACATATAGAACACAATAAGGAAAATAATATATCATGATTCTTCATCAACAGTGTTTCACTATAGATGTACTGTTAAAAAGTTTCTGTCATCAGAATTAACCCTCTTAAACCTGCTGACATTAGCGATGTGCTAATGTCAGCAGACCCTAAATCTGGTATTATTATGTTTATTGACGGGCCCCTTACTGCGGTAATCCTACTTTTGTAATATGTAAATTAGCCTCTAGGATTGGGGGGGGGCGTTGCCCCTGCTCCTAGAGGCTCTGTTTTCCTACCTCCTTCCACGCCCCACCGTCCTTGATTGACAGGGCCAGGCAGCGTTTGTCTCCTGCTGTCGGCTCCGTGTGCTGCATGGCGCATGCGCGAGATTTACCCGGCACACAGGGCTGTCAGGAGAAGACGAGCGCTGGCCCTGTCAAGGAGGTATGAGCAGGGGCGTTGCTAGGCTAAAATATTCGGGGCCTGGGCCCCTGATGTTTTCTCCCAGGCCCCGAATGTCCTGCCTGTTAGACAGATACAATTGTATTGCCGTCCTCAGGACGGCAGTACAATTGAATCTAACACACTGCAAGATATGTAGGACCTGTGATGACATCACAGGTCATGTGATCAGTGCCATCCAATCCTGCACTGTTACATGACTGTGACATCATCGCAGGTCCTTTTCAACCCCTGTCTTCTAAACTGAAGAGGAGAATTGTGGGGAAGAAGCTGCAGTGAGCTCTGCTACACCAGAAGAGGTAAGTGAAGGGTGAAGCAGAGGGATGCTGGGAGTTGTGGTTATTTAACTGGGACTTTATGTTAGGGCAGAAGGGAGGGATGTTATCATGGAACTGTGTGTTGGAGGTGACTTGGGCAGGGTTCTATTATTTACATGGGACAGTGGCATGGAGTGATGTTATTTACATGGGACTGCATGTTGGAGGTGGCTGAGGCAGGCAGGTTTATGTTATTTAGATGGGACTGTGGGGTGGAGTGATGTTATTTACATGGGACCGCATGTTGGAGGTGGCTGTGGGAAGGAAGTGATGTTATTTACATGGGACTGTATGTTGAAGGGGGCTGTCGGAGGGAGTGATATTATTTACATAGGACTGTATGTTGATGATGGCTATGGGTGGGAATGATGTTATTTACATGGGACTGTTTTTGGAGGAGGCTGAAGATAGAGAGGGATGTTATTTACATGGGACTCTATCTTCTGAGGACACTAAAGGGAGGAATATAACTACAGTGGGAACTTCAGGGCGAGCATTATAACAGTAGGGGGAGCGATATAAATACTGGGGGCACTGTAGGGGTATTATAAATCCAGGGGACATTAGGTGTTGTTATTACTACTGATTCAGTTCCAATGAACCGTTAGCATAGGTGAAGGCTTTCAACTATATTCTATTTACAAATGGTCTGAGACATATAGTCTGAGACACAGAGAGCCTATCTTGCACCTATGTCACCTTTTACCAGTTAAGACATAACTTTTATTTTATATTTATCCTAAAATTATTTAATAAACAACCCTATTTAAAAATAGCAGTGTGCTTGCTTGCTTGACTTGCTTAATCGATATAGATCATATTTCACAAAGAAAGCTGGTGGCCACGCGCTGGCTCCAGCTTTACTGCTTCTAATATAACTTCAGCTCTATTTGCTTATTTTATTTTGCACCACACTGTCTCCTAAAAAAATCCCTTCAGAGGCTGCCCCCCGACATGTTTCGCTACTACGTAGCGTCTTCAGGGGTATCGGGCAGTCTTGATTTGTGGGCGTTACCCAGCTCTTAAATAACCTCCTAGGTTTGATTTTCCCAGCGCTAGCCAATCCTGATCTTTTTCCTTTTTTTTTTCCAGACCTTCCCCCTACTCCTACGTAAACCCCACCTATTATCCTCCTCCAATCATTTCTTACCTCCCTTGATACACCGCCTCCTATCTCACTTACGTGTTTTGAATTTTCCCTCTTGCGATCTTAACTCATCTTCTCGTGAGAATGCCCAAATCCCGCGCTTGCGTGAGTACTTAGTATATTTCTTTTCTATTCTACTATTGCGCATGCGCTAGAACTTTGAAACTTTCTCAACTTGTTCTACCAATGCGCATGCGCCAGAACTTTGAAACTTTCTCAGATTGTTTTACCAACTGCGCTTGCTTACAGTATCAATTGGGTCTTTTTCCTTTTCTCCCTACTAAATTGTGTAGACAATATCAAATTATTAGTGATTAACTGTGTTAGTTTGTTTATATTAAATACCATTGTCCCCATTTGATGCTTCTCTCACATTCTCAATTGTTACTGTTTGTATTTTGATTGGGATTAAGAGAAAGATACTCCTAACCCAATTGTTTCCAATTTCTATTTTATTTGTGTATGATTTATTAACTTTAATATTCCTTTACATTCAATTGGCTCCTTGCCTTTTTTAACTCTTAATGACATTGTGTTCATTCAGTAGCTGACTTATATTTTTTAAAAATATATATTTATTTATTATTTTATTTTTATTATCATTTATTTTTATTTATTTTGATTTTATGTATATGTAATATTTATTATTATTTCTAATGTTTTATTTTTAATTTTTTTGTTTTTTATTTTTTATTTATTTATTATTATTAATTTTTATTATTTTTTATTTTGTTGTATGTTATTTTAATCCTTTTTTAAAAAATATTTATTATTTTATTGATTATCTTATTTATTGAATTTTATTTTTATTTTTTATTTTATGTTTATTTTATTCCTAAACTGTTTTTATTTTGTTCTTAGTCTTAACATAATCAGAATTTTGTCAACTATTTTTAGTTCTTTTAGAGATCCGATTTTTGAGGGAAGCGGTGTTAAGGGGGGGTTTATCTATAAGAGAAAGGCGGAATTTTAGGTCTATAAGGTCTATTGGATCATTAGTACGTTTCCTCACCCAAATTTTTCTTTTTATATTTTTCTACATGGGCAACTTTGTTTATTAATATCTGATTTATTTACATTCATGTTTTACGCTTTTCAATTTGCTTGTAGGGAGCTATTTACAGAAATGAAACATATGTAAATCCCTCATTGAGACCTAGCGGGGATAAGCTTTTCAAACGATAGATCCATCGTTCTTCTTCTTGTTGTAGTTTTCTATCTACATTGCCTTGTCTAGGACCTACTGCAACTTTTGTGATCCCCCACATTATCAGTGTCCTGTCATCTCCTTTATGCACACTTTGAATATGTTTTGGCGCATGCGCATTGGTAGGTCAAGTTGAGAAAGTTTCAAAGTTCTAGCGCATGCGCAATAGTAGAATAGAAAAGAAATATACTAAGTACTCGCGCAAGCGTGGGATTTGGGCATTCTCACGAGAAGACGAGTTAAGATTGCAAGAGGGAAAATTCAAAACACGTGAGATAGGAGGCGGTGTATCAAGGGAGGTAAGAAACAATTGGAGGAGGATAATAGGTGGGGTTTACGTAGGAGTAGGGGGAAGGTCTGGACAAAAAAAAAAGGAAAAAGATCAGGATTGGCTAGCGCTGGGAAAATCAACGCCCACAAATCAAGACTGCCCGATACCCCTGAAGACGCTACGTAGTAGCGAAACATGTCGGGGGGCAGCCTCTGAAGGGATTTTTTTAGGAGACAGTGTGGTGCAAAATAAAATAAGCAAATAGAGCTGAAGTTATATTAGAAGCAGTAAAGCTGGAGCCAGCACGAGGCCACCAGCTTTCTTTGTGAAATATGATCTATATCGATTAAGCAAGTCAAGCAAGCAAGCACACTGCTATTTTTAAATAGGGTTGTTTATTAAATAATTTTAGGAGAAATATAAAATAAAAGTTATGTCTTAACTGGTAAAAGGTGATATAGGTGCAAGATAGGCTCTCTGTGTCTCAGACTATATGTCTCAGACCATTTGTAAATAGAGTTATTACTACTGGGGGCTTTATAGGAGAGACTTATAGATCCGCATTATTTCCACTAAGAGCACTATGGGCGGCATTATTACTACTGAGGGGTCTGTACAGAGCTTTATTACCACTGGGGGAACAATAGGGGGCCTTATTACTACTTGGAGCTCTGTGAGGGCATTATTAATACTGGAGGACTCTTCTACTAATAGGGACAATCTTGGGGAGCATTATGAGTGCTGGGGTCACTGTAGGGTGCAGTGTTACTAATGAGGGAATTACTACTGGTAGGACTATTACTATGGGGGGCATTATTATTTCTCCAGGATAGTATTTGGAGGTTTTGGGGGGCACAGTGAGCAGCAGGATAAGGCTATGGGGACTCCAGGTTGGGGGATGAGGATAGAAATGTGAGTAAGCTAAGATGTCTGTGTGTCACATTCTGCAGAGACGAGGTGGCTGAGAGAAGTTGTCAGGACCAAATGGAGAAGATGATGACAGAGAAAATCTACATCAGAGGAGACATCACCTGGAGGCACTGGATGTGAAGTATGTTCTCCTGTATAGCAGGAGTGGGACGAGGGTCTACATAGAGAACTGGGCCGTATTCATTGGGGCTTGGGCCCCGGATCTTTTGAGACCCTAGCAACACCCCTGGGTATGAGTACGGAGCCTCTAAGAGCAGGAGCAACGCCCCCCCTCCCTCATAGAGGCTCTTTTACATATTACAAAAGTAGGATTACCGCAGTAAGGGGGCCCTCAATAAAGATAATAATAGAAGAGTTAGGGTCTGCTGACATTAGCACAACGCTAATGTCAGCAGGTTTAAGAGGGTTAATTCTGATGACAGAAAACCTTTAAGGTTCAAATTATTGTGAGAAGACAAGTGGACACAATTCTGGGGTAAGTGTAAGTTCAAAATGTTATATAGGTACTATACAAGGGTCCTAATCAGTAATGACCTGGTGCCACTAGGAGTATAGAGTCAGGGAAGCATGCGCTTGGTTAGTATGTGCTACGGCACTAAGGTAAATGTGCCACGCGTATGTGGTGTGGCATTCTCTTTTGAAGTGTGTGCCGGCCACCAGAGAACACGAAACGAATGGAGCGTGTCAAGCCTTGTTCTGAGATGAACGGGAGCTGGAATGCTCCTACACCTAATTGCTGTGTGTGGATTACTGTTGGGATATGTAATAGAACAGGGATAAGTGCCGCTCATTGCAGTTAATCTACCACTGTGTCCAAGAGACGTTATATATAATTACAATTAGTTATCTATGTTGTCATAGAGGTGAAAAAACTGGAAAAATAGGAAGACAAGAGCTATACTAAGTGGAAAGTCAGAAAAAGAGAAACAAGCAAATAGTAAAAATAAGAAAAAATGGGAGAAAGAAGATTATATATTATATGATATATATTATTTTCCTTATTGTTTTCTATATGTATTCTGCCCATGAAATCTACCTTTGCAATTGAGCTTAACCTTGCTTTATTATAACAATGATCTATGAATAATGAGATCCATTTATGTTATATCTTCTTTTTATTGTGTATTCATAACCACTAACCTGGTTCATTTCCATTGATTTACTTTATGTTTGTTGTGTATTTTTCTGCTGTAGTTTGATGAAGGCCAAATTAGGCCGAAATGTCACATGACTTGTACAGTCGCATCTCCAATAAATATTAACAGTCTTGAAACTATATTTCTGGAGTGTTTTGTCTACTATAAACAGGGTGGGAACCCAACTCCTAGCACATGAAAGCGGAGTGCCAAGAAGTGTTTTGAATATTGCACATAAATATGTCACAAAAGTCAGTAATTGGGAATTTGGAATCTTTAATAGTCCATTATCTTGGGAGGAACATATTGGTTTGACTGTTGAGAAGCTCAGTGCAAAAATGTGACAAGTGTTAGCGAAAGTGATTAGGAAAGACTTTATTTGAAAAATATTAGTTTTCAACAGTTCAGGGACAGCACTGAGATAGTGTAGGGATATAATAGGGAGGCTTTATCCACAATATTGGGAGAGAGCAAGGGCCAACTGAACAGTGTAAAGCACTGATACTGCAGCCTGATACTACAGATGTCGGGGTGCTCACAGTCTTTTATACATAAGTAATCTTTGATTAAGGGCCCATTCACACGACCGTGTGAATGGGGCCGCATTTATTCCGCAAAAAGACCAGAATAACAAGGTCATCTGACACCTAGCAGACAGACCCAGATCAGAAGATTAACCCCACCACAACCGAGGAAACAGGGAGGGGAGCATGTATACACAATGAGCTGTTCACAACACGGAATCCACAGCAGCCAGTACGCCAGAGAGCTACTAAAGCGAGTACGTACGGCAACCCGTGACACAGTCAGTGAACTACACTGTGAGAGCTGAACAGAGGATGAGGTTTAAATGATCAGGGAGAAAGGTTCCTAGTCTCCTTTTCTGGAGTCTGTCATTCCTTTTTCCTCAAACATCAGCAGCCACATTCTCTGCTGAGAAATGTCTGCTTGCCCTGCCATACTAGCACTGCTGTGCCTGGAGACAACCCTTGCTAGCAATGTTGGACTGAGGTTCCTTGGGCACACATGAAGAAATTATTTTTGTGGCCCATCCCCCAGATCATCAATAAAGTCTAACAGGCTTTGGTTCAAAGAAATAGACCCTAGTTGCAAGTGCTCAACTCCAAAGGAAACTCCAAATGTTTATTTTTGTCTTTAGGGCCTCAGAGTCTGGGCCCATCGGAGGATCTTGTGCATTAACTGTTGACCTGAATACTGTTTTAACTGCATGTCATTTTTGTAATTGCATGTACATGGGCAGTTGGGTCAACCTGGAAGGAATTATCCTTTGATATAAATATTATATTAATAATATTATATAATTGCTCATTCATGCTACTGGGACTGGCAGCATTCACTCCGCAGATGTGAAAGTAGCCTTACCTATATTTCCATTTAAGCCTAATAAACGAATTTCATCCTTTAAATTAAATTTTCTCCCGTCTGCCAATCCCTTCACTGGCTCCCCATTGCCCAGCAAATTCAGTTCAAAATACTAACAAATACATACAAGGCCGACGACAACCTGTCCCTTTCCTACATTTCAGAGCTACTTTCCCAATACATCCCCACAAGTAATCTCCGATCCTCACAAGTTATCCTTCTCTCCTCTTATCACCTCTTCCCACAATTGCCTCCAAGATTTCTTGCGTGCATCCCCCATACTCTGGAACTCTCTACCCCAACATATCAGACTCTCACTTACAGTGGAAACCTAAAAAAGAAACCTGAAAACCCACCTCTTAAGACAAGCCTACAACCAAGGACCCTGCTGCTATACTGCCATGACCATCTCTACCCTCACCTACTGTGTTCTTTTCCCATACCTTATGGATTGTAAGCCCATGCGGGCAGGGCACTCTTTCCTTGTGTACCAGTTTGTAACTTGTCTTGTTCATGCTTAGTGCAATTGTCTGTATATATGTATACCCCTTTCATGTACAGAGCTATGGAATGAATGGCGCTTTAATAATTAATAAAAATAATAATTTAAATCTGATCCTTATTAATATTTTTATTTTTCCCTCACTGAGGCTCTTAGATTAAGGTCCGAGAATAGTCAAAATATCCCCTTTGAAATAGGCCACACATACTGTGGATTAAATCCACATTTTATGAAATCTAAAATTAGTTTCTCTTACAACAGGAAAATGGTGTAGACAGTCTAAAGGTGGAGGACCAGGTGTTATGACGTTTTCACTGCCTGGCCCTGTCAAACTGGAAAGGGTGCAGCGGTTGCAGAGAGAGCAGAGTTTCTAGGTGTAATACCAACACCCTCATTGCTCCTAAAAGCCCTATTGCATATATTAAAGGGGTTTTCTGAGATTTTAATACTGATGACCTACCTTCAACACAGGTCTTCAGTATCTGATCAGTGGGGGTCCGACACCCAGCACCCCCACCAATCAGCTGTTTGAGAAGACACCGGCTATCCTTGAGCACTGTGGCTTTTTAGCAGCTTACCAGGCACAGCTCCATACATTGTTTAGCCGCTGTGCTTATTATGGATTCATCACCATTGAAGCACAGCTGCCTTCACAGCTGATCAGCGGGGGTCCCGGGTGTCGGACCCCCACTGTTCAGATAAAGATGACCTATTCTGAGGATAGGTCATCAGTATCAAAATCTCAGAAAACACATTTTTTCTCAGCAATGCGGGCATACGTATATGAACATGGAACCAACACAGGTGTCTTCACTTGCCAAGTGGACATTCAAAAGGTCAGCAAGTTTTATAGTAGGTACAAATTTGCTGACAGATGCCTTTAAACTCTTGTTCCTCAAACAATTCCTGAACATATTTTGCAGTCTGGCAGGGCATATAATCCTGCTGAAGAGGTCTCTACTATTAGGAAATACAATTTCTATTTAGGGTTGTACTGCACAATCTTTAGCTAGGTGGTACCTATCAATGTTCATATAAATGCAAGGACCCAAGGTTTCCCAGCAGAACATTGCTCAAAGCACCACATCAAAGTGCCTCGGCAGGCTTGTCAACATCACATCATTCTTTCCCTTTTCCCCAGGTAAGGAAAGTACACACAGATGGTTATCCATATATACTGTATAGGAAACATAAAATAAATTAGTATCTAATAACATAAATTAACCAAATAGGGTTCTAATCTAACCAAGGGCAATATCTGCATCTAGTTTGCATGTCTTCCCCATGTTCATTTGGGTTTCCTATGGGTGCTCTGTTTTGTTTTGTTTTTCCTGAATCCAAAAATATAATGACAGGTTTGATCTGGGATTTAAATTGTGAGCCTTAGTGGGAACAGTGACTGATGTGAGTGGCAACTGTCTCTATACAGCTCAATGCAATATGCAAAAGCGATCTATAAACATATATATATATATAAGTGAATAATAGATTAAAGTGTCACTGTATTTTCAAAAACTTTTGATGTGTCCTAGACACATAACACATGTTTTGATCTGTGGGTTATGGGGGCTGAGATCCCCAGTGACTGCTCAAATGAAGAGAAAGACGTGCTCACATAGAGTACTATCTCTCCTCACTGCTGAAGACAGGCTTTATAGAAAGTCTATGAGCTCATCTCAAGTCTGTAAATTGCATCAGGGAAAGAGAGCACTCTATGTAAGTGGTTCTTTGTCTAACATCTAGTGATTGTTTCAGCACTTGGATCTCCATGGGTCAAAAACTTTGGTATATTGCTATGACAAATCAAGGGTTTTTTTTTTTAATGTAGGCACACTTTAACATCTTAGCGACCTCTGTTGTACATGTAGTCACACTGCAATGTGCGTCATTCAGATGCAGCCGAGCTAAACTTGATGGTTAACACGTTAACGCGTTAAGTAAAAAATGGCACAAAAAAGTTAACTAAATTTTTCAATGTATTTCAATGGCTTTGTCAAAAGGTGGCACATGATAACACTGTGACATGTGTTATCAGAGGTATCAGACAATATTAGTTTGACTACATCTGCAGCTGCTGGGTTTCTGCTGTTTCAAACAGCAGAGACTCGTGGCTGATGTATGCGATCAGCCATATGGCTGATTGCATACATTTAACCCCTCAGATGCCGTGGGCAAATTTGATCATGACATCTGAGTGGATCGGAAGCAGTCGCGTGTGCTCCCGTGCCAGTAACAGTGTTCCCCAGCTGAGATCAGGGAAGCTGTTACATAACAGTAATAGCCTTAAAGAGGCTCTGTCACTACCTCCTAACCTATGTATTAAAAACATAGGTGGGTAGTGGCCTCACAATGAATTCAAATCATACCTGTAATTTCCTTGTAGATGCAGCGGTTGATGTGTAATTTGAAGTTTAAAAAGTATGCAAATGAGCCTTCGACGCACCGGAGGGCGGGCTTTTCCCTTCTGAGCACTGTATCTTCACCGCCCTCCCGGGTCCTAGGCACGCCCTTCAGTGTTTAGAAACTCTCCTATCCTTTATGATTGACAGCGCTAGACCGTTCGAACGATGTCTCAGGCATGCGAAGTAGCACTTGCAGTGCCGAACACTGCAAGCGCTTGGATTCAACTGCGCACGCGCCATCACTTCGCCTAACCCGGAAGTGACGGCGCGCGCTTCTTATCAGCTGAGAGGAGCGAGCTCGGCGAAGTGGCGGCGTGTGTGTAGTTGAATCCAAGCGCTTGCGAGAAAATACCTGTACTATTAAAATAGAACAATATTTATCCCTAAAATGTTGCATGACTTTTCAGCTACAAGAAATTGTGTGTAGCCTTAGCCTAAGGGTTAAAATAAAACAAGTGTCTTATAAGGATAGCTACAAGCACTTAAAGTGAATTTAAACTGAAGGGGCACAAATGTCCCTGCCACTTAGTGAAGATGTAGAAGAAAATCTTTGTCATAGTTAAATTACTTACATTCCTAGGCAATCTGAATGGTATGCAGTAAAGCAGCTGGGAGCCACTCCAAACCTCTTATGGGCTTTTCACTCAATTCAGTGGGCCCAGCTGTCAAAGATAAGTGCATCACCAATTTTCAACTTGCATGGCATCTTGAACCTTTACACATCAAAGACGTAATTTGGTGTACCAGATGAGATTTGTGTACAAGCAGAATCTAGATTCACTTATGGTGCAACTGAAAAATGGTAGATTATGGTTGGATACAAAGATTTAACAACTCTCAAGCATCACAAGCAAAAGTGATTTTGCGTTAGCTCGTCAGGGCGTTCCTGTGCGGCGCTCCCAGCAGGCCCCGCCTCCTCTCTTATGCAAGGAAAGAAGAAGAAGAGAAAACAAGGCCCCAGCCCCCTCCAAAGTCTGGAAGTGGCGTCTGAGATCCCCAAGGGCCAAGTAACTGTAAGTATTCATGTGTGTTTGTGTGTGAGTATGCATACACTGTGCCACACAATACATATACAGTATACCTGTACACTGTGTATATACTGTATATTGTACAGCATGGCGCAGGGGATATATTTTCCGGCATGGTGTAACCGCCATGCATTTGCTGTACAGTATACATTATAATCACTGTACCATGCTATACAATGTACAGTATAATCCATACACCATGATGTATAATATACAGTATAATCCACACACTATGCTGTAAAATATACAGTTTAATCCGTACACCATGCTGTATAATATACAGTATAATCCATACAGCATGCTATATAATATACAGTATAATCCGTACACCATGCTGTATAATACACAGAATAATCCGTACACCATGCTGTATAATATACAGTATAATTTGTACACCATGCTGTATAATATACAGTATAATCTGTACACCATGCTGTATAGTATACAGTATAATCCGTACACCATGCTGTACAATATACAGTATAATCCGTACACCATGTTGTATAATATACAGTATAATCCATACACCATGCTGTATAGTATACAGTATAATCCGTACACCATGCTGTATAATATACAGAATAATCCCTGCACCATGCTGTATAGTATACAGTATAATCCGTACACCATGCTGTATAGTATACAGTATAATCTGTACACCATGCTGTATAGTATACAGTATAATCCGTACACCATGCTGTATAGTATACAGTATAATCCGTACACCATGCTGTATAATATACAGCATAATCTGTACACCATGCTGTATAATATACAGTATAATCTGTACACCATGCTGTATAATATACAGTATAATCCGTACACCATGCTGTATAATATACAGTATAATCTGTACACCATGCTATATAATATACAGTATAATCCGTACACCATGCTGTATAATATACAGTATAATCCGTACACCATGCTGTATAAAATACAGTATAATCCGTACACCATGCTGTATAATGTACAATATAATCCGTACACCATGCTGTATAATGTACAGTACAATCCGTACACCATGCTGTATAATATACAGTATAATCCATACACCATGCCGTACAATGTACATTATATTCCATACACCATGCAGTATCATATACAGTATAATCCGTGCACCATGCTGTATAATATATAGTATAATCTGTACACCATGCTGTATAGTATACAGTATAATCCATACACCATGCTGTATAATGTACAGTATAATCCGTACACCATGCTATATAATATCCGGTATAATCCATACACCATGCTGTATAATGTACAGTATAATCCGTACACCATGCTGTATAATATACAGTATAATCCATTTACCATGCTGTATAGTATACAGTATAATCCATACACCATGCTATATAGTATACAGTATAATCCATACACCATGCTGTATAGTATACAGTATAATCCGTACACCATGCTGTATAATATGCAGTATAATCCGTACACCATGCTGTATAATGTACAGTATAATCCGTACACCATGCTGTATAATATACAGTATAATCCATACACCATATTGTACAATATACAGTATAATCCATATACTGTGGGGTTATGCTATATATTGTATGGCATGGTTTATTAACTAAACTGTATATAATACAGCATGGTGTATGGATTATACTGTATATCATACAGCATGGTGCATGGATTATACTGTATACTATACAGCATGGTATATGGATTATACTGTATATCATACAGCATGGTGTATGGAATATAATGTACATTGTACGGCATGGTCTATGGATTATACTGTATATTATACAGCATGGTGTACGGATTATACTGTATTATATGAGATGGTGCAGGGGTTACACTGTATGTCTTTGATGTGACAATTATCTTAGGTTTTCCTATCGCCCACCTTTGATGGTGCTGTGCCCAGCTGTGAGCCGATCCCTCTCAGCAGCTGCCCAGGTTTAGAGGGAACACTGCACATGGTGGCATTTCTTACTGGCACATGGGGGCACTGGGGGCGTTTCTTACTGACAGATGATTTGGGGGGCATCTATGGAGGTGCAACACTTTTTACTGGCACATTATTGGGGGGAAATTTTGAGGGCACTTCTGGCACATTATTGGGGGCACTTCTTACTGACACATTATTGGGGCACTATGGGGGCTCTTCTTACTGGCACATTATTGGGGGGCACTATGGGGGCATGTACTGAGGCCACAAAGAAGGGGTATTTTATATAGGGGTCTCTGTATAGGGGCATTTTATACTGGGACACATTATGGCGGGTACTATGGGGGCTTCTACTGGGGGGGCACTAAGAAGGGGTATTTTATACTTGCAAATTATTGGGGGCACTGAGGGCATCTACTGGGGCACTATTTAGGGGTATTTTATACTGACACATTATGGGGGCACTATGGGCACACATGAAGGGGCATTTTTGTACTGTCACATTATAAGGAGAATTATTATTACTGGGGTTCTCTGGGGAACATGATAACTAGTATGGAAGCATTATTACTTCTGGGGCACAGTGGGGACATTAGTACTGTTGGGGGCACTATTACTAACAAGTGCACTCTGGCAGAGAATTATTAGTTGGGACTTTGGGAGCACTATTACTGTGGGAGGCACAATTACTGTGGGGAGCACTATTACTGTGGGGGGCACCATGGCACAGTATCAGCTTAGCACAGTTATTTCTGAGGGACATTATGTTTATACAATTACTGTCAGGGACACTATTTGCTGGGTGCAGTTATTTTAGGACATTGTGTGCCAATAATTATTGAAGGGCACTATCTGTGTGGTACTAGTGGCACAGTACTGGGGGTGGTAGGATGATTTGTCCAGAAGACGGGAGGATGATGGAAAAGTAGTAAACTAAGATTTTTTTTCTGTCAAACTGCAGAGATGAGAAATGGCTGAAAAATGGCGTCTGGTCTGAAAGGAGAAGATGAGGAAAGAGAAGTTTACATCAGAGGAGACGTCACTGGATGTAAGAGGTATGGGGAGCTGTATTAGGCTACATTCAACTTTGTGTTTTGCGGTCTGCAAATTGCGGATCCGCAAAAAACGGATGATGATCCGTATGGCATCCGTTTGTTTTTGCAGATCCACTGTAACAATGCCTATCCTTGTCCGCAAAACGAACAAAAATAGCACATGTTCTATTTTTTTGCCGGGGCTACGGAACGGACATAGCATTTTTTGCTGACCCATTGAAGTGAATGGGTCCGCATCTGAGCCACAAAATACGCAGGCCGCAAAAAAGGGTTAGGATGAGAATTTGGCATTGGGGGGGGGTCAATTTTTGACTTGGCCGGCAGAAAATCTAGGTGCACCAGCGGTAAGGGAAGGGGGCGGAAAAAATGTAGGAGAACTGATGTAGGCGGATAATGGAAGCAATAACCAGATCTAGTTTACTAATAACAAAGAACAGTTTGTTTACTGTGCATGATGGGTGATGCAGTAAAAGTATATATCCGACACGAGTTTGAGGTATTCCACATCACTAGCTTTTCCCATTAGCTGTGTATAGGAAGCAATAATGATGGTAGTAGTCACTTAGTCTCTCTCTAAACACTCTGCATGATTTCCAAATCGACAACAGACATGCAAAATCCTCACAAGCAGTACTGCAGTTCCCACAGCAGAGGGGAAGATCTTTAAAAAGACAGCCAATCCTTTATAATAGTTTAGTGGGCGCCAAAGCAATAAACCTTCTCCACAAGCGGCAAAGTCTATAACCATATACAGTTTATGTTTTAATACTAAAAAAAAAATTAAAAATGTCTTTGTATCACCATATTCTGATGTCCATAACTGTTTATATATTTATCTGTATGGAACCATGTAAGAGTTATTTTTTGTGATGCATGATGTAGTTTTTATTGATAACATTTTAAGGTATGACTTTTTGATCACTTTATATTAAATTTTTTATCCATGTCTATAACTCAATATTCTGATGCAATTTTGTCGCTAAAACCAGTTGAAGATAAGCAGAATCTGCCCTTTATGTTATCTCTCACTTTACAACCCACACCTAGTTTTAACATCAAAGCTGAATCTAAAAACCTGATCAAGACCTCAGCGTGTACGGGCAGCCTAGTTTGACATTCACACTGAGAGAAGGCATGGCATTTTATAGCTAAATCTCATCTCGTACAATTGTGATGATCTAATTTTTCTAGCCTGTTAGACACATTCCAGGGGGTAATTTGTCATTTTTAACACAGCTCTGTGAGTTCTTTAGGCATTTAATTCTAATCATTCCTGTTTGGCGCTTACTATTATTTATTAGACTTTACATACAAGTGCAAATGTAATGAAGGGTAAAAATAGTATTACTGTACCTGTGGAACCAATTAAGTAGTATATTAATGATAATGGCCTGCAATACAAGCACAGACAGTGTGGAAACCTTTTAATGGATACAAAGTAGAGAATCCTAACTAAAGGTAATGGAAGTACATGGCTTTCTCATAATAGCTGTTGACATATTTGTGCTATTATGGGATACTATAGATAAAGTTAATTAAGGTTTATGTACTTAAAGTTTATATCATATGTGCCACAGCCATTTAGAGCAGGTTTTGAGGTTAGTGGTTACAGGGACAATAGGAGATAATAGGACAAGCTTCAAGCACATCCTATGCTCAGTTTAATTAACTTAGAGTACTTATATTATCCTTTCCATTGAAATCTAGCTTTACTTCTGATTGCTACTGAGCTGAGAAGCAATATAATCCACTTCTTTGCAGAAAATGCTAATAATTTTACATTAGCCATTTAGATTTCTAGTTGTATGCCTAGCAAGAGGTTCACAAATTTATCTAAAACCTGAAAGTTGGCATAAATTATCATGACATTAAAAAGCTGTATATTTTTTTTACTTGAACAGTGGGCATGAATCTTACAGTCTCTGCATTAGTTATAATGAGACATTTGTTAGATTTTCAATAAGCTATTAATTTATATTTCTAAATTCTTGATTTTTTTCATAGGACCAATGTGCCTTTTATCCCGAACAATCTTAGAATCATTTAATTCATATCACCAGTAGACTTCTGGCCTTACTTGAAGCTATCTCAAGATAATGAGGATAAGTCTTAGCCAATATGATGATCAAAAGGGAGCATCATGTTCAGCTCCAGTGGGGAAACTTACTGTCACTATTAAATCTGTTTGCAGCTTTATATCATAATTTAGTCTCAAATAGCTTTTTACCACAGTGGAAGAAAAATCGATTTAAAAAAAATAACAGGGAGATGATTTGTGTGTACAGTATATCTTTGTGAAAGCAACTGAAAAAATAAGTTACTGCTAACGCTGTTGAGACTGGTTAGAGCAGCTATGCTTAGCCATAGTTCTATAAGCAACAAAAAAGATGGGAGTAACTCAATGCTCCCCAAAAATGGTATAAAAAAAGAAAGGAGGTATATAATATACAATGGAAATTGTAACTAAATTTACAATATATTTTAAATGTATTCTTTATTCTTATATTGTACCATATGCAAAAAAAATGCTGCACATAAAGGGGGTCTTAAATGGTTATTCCACATTCAGATCTGACCCCTGATACAGAGGTGGACACACATGCAATGTCACTTTCCATTAGTTAAATGAAAGAAAATCTTTGTACTATGTTAGACAACTGAAGAAAGAAGATAAGTAACAAGACAACTTAGGCCTCTACATCAGTCAAGATCAAAACAGATACAACACAAAGTCAGATACCAGGCAGAGTCCGCACCACAAGTCACATCCAAGGAAAAATTGGCAGTTAGAGGCGAAGTCAAAAGTCAATCCAAAGTCAGAAATCCAATAATCCAATTAAGAACAGCAAGGAACATCTGAAAGTGTATAGCCAGCAGTTGCCTGTTCAAACAGCCCGCTGTAGGAGGCAGGAATGCTGGCAAAGACACAGTGGCCTGGCATTCCTGCTCATGCATATGTCTGTGCCACCTGACATAAGTGCGCACTGGACACCAGTGCCAAGCCTGATTGGCCCAGAGTCCCTGCGCACTGATAGATAAGAAATAGTAAATGTGAAATTTGGAAACAGTCAAGTACATATATGGCCACCTCTGTGCTGGGAGCATGGGCCAGAAACCCCAATTCTAGAGTTGGTCAGATTCTTGACAAAAAGACAATTATGGGTTATAATTAATAGCTATATAATTCATTACTTGAATTTGGACATGACCCACACATACAGTGCAGTCTACACCTCTATTTAATCCCTGACAATTGCAATAGGATTGCTGAAATGCCCAATGGCAGTTTCTTCACAGTTGGTGGTCTCCATTGATCATCTCTGATTTTTTTTCTTTCCCTGACTGTAAAATCATATTGGATAGCTTTATTCCTTACCTTTTATTCTTTGTAATACTTTTACCCCGTTCAAGGATCTTGGCTCTGCTGCAGGGGAACAACCAGACCACATGGAACAGTCTCTGTTCAGTGACAGCTGACCCAGGCCAATTAAGAGCCACTAGTGTATAGCAGGCCAAGGTCAGGCAGAGTTTGTTCAATTCAGCAAACACATAGTAGTGTGATGAACAGGAAGTGGTGAAGTATGTCACCAGTTCCGTATTGTACCCCCCTATATATCAGCGCCAATTTTGTGGTATCCAGTGGTAAAAAGCAGAGAGAATCTCTGTTAATGGTACAAGGTGCTCCCTATATATCTAGGAGATTTCTATAGTTCTACTGGAAGTCACAACACCAATTCTAGTAGATAAGACCAGTAGGTGGAAAAACGTAACATTAGATAGTAGTGTAATATAAGCCAAAAACATATATAACAGGCTACCTCTATGAAGTGTAGCCACCGTTTCAGATATTCATAAAAACAAAAGAGTAAACTCACTTCACTGGGGGGTGGTCCGTCAGGATAAGTACATAACACCTGCGGCACCCACAAAACCCAAGGCCAGTAAATAGCGCTCCAATTTCTCAACTGTGTAGCTGCATAGTTATCCGGCTTCAACACTATACTGCCACCGAATAAAGTACCCTCAACACAGGGGATAAACCCTGAATCTGTTTTACAGTAATTAAGAACAATTAGATATTATAGTAGTACATAGGTAGGAAAAATATATATATAATGATATCCTTAATAAAATGGAAAAATAAGTAAATAAGTAATTTATAAATATTAGGTGACAATATTGGATATTTCTAGAATTACCTAAAAGGATGTATATATCTACATATAAAAGAATAAATTATTAGACAAATAAAAAATCAATAAGATCAAACAACTAAATAGGACAATGTGTACATAAAAATAATAATTAAAAAAATATATATAAAATTAGAAAATATAAAGAATATATAATATATATGTATATGAAATAAAAATAGAGTGTTATATACATAAAAATAATGAATAAAGAATGTATATAAAAATCTAAAAATATTATTATTAAAGACTAGAGATGAGTGAGCACTAAAATGCTCGGGTGCTCGTTATTCGAGTCGAATTTTTCCCGATGCTCGGGTGCTCGTTTCGAATAACGAACCCATTGAAGTCAATGGGAGACTCGAGCATTATTTGCAGGGGACCAAAGCTCTGCACAGGGAAGGTTGCGTGAAAACCTGCAAACCTCAGAAAATGATGGAAACACCACGGAAATGGACAGGAAACAGCAGGGACAGCATGCATGGATGCCTCTGAGGCTGCCTAATCGCACCATTACGCCAAATTCTGGGCAACAGCCTGGTGGTGACCCTCAAGACAATTGTGCTGACCCAGACCAAGATGGACAAGGCACATGCGCTGGCACATGTTAGGAAAGCACCCAACTAGGTGCAACGAAAGTCCATCACCGCCTGCGGGTGACACCATGTGACACCATGCCCATGCTGTCCTATCCCCCGCCCCAGGACGCAGGCATAAACGTCTCCCTCCCCGCACCCACCCAGTAGTCCACAGCGTACACAAAGTTCTCCCAGCACAGTGCCCAGCTCTCCCCATCCCAGACGGGCAAACACGCACCCCACACCCACCCTGTCCACAGCAGACACAAAGACTTCCAAGCACAGTGCCCAGCTTTCCTAATTCCAGACGGGCTAAGACGCACACTGCACCCACCCATTAGTCTCCACACGTGAGTGTGTGCAGAGCCTTTTATTGCCCCTCAAGACAATGTTTGTGTGCCAGGGGCGGGTAGTAACCCTCCTTGAAGTTGTGGGGGAGAGGCCTCCGGTGACCCTCAAGACAATTTTGGGTGACAGTGTAGTGGCGAGCCTCCAAAAAATCGTGGGTGAGAGCCTGGAGGTGACCCTCAGAAACAATTGGTTTGAAAAAGCATGGTGGTGCACCCCTGAATGACAGTCTGTTACTGAGATTGCAGGTGAACCTGCTAAAATTGTAGTCTGGCACACCTTGGTGGTGAACCCCTAAATTACATAGTTTGAGATTGCACTTTACAGCATGGGGGTGAAACCCAGGATGACTTGTTAAGACTGAGATTGCAGTTTACAGCATGGCGGTGAACCCCAGAGTGGCTTGGTTAGACTAAGATAGCAGCTGAACCACGCAAAAATTTAGCCTGACAAAGCATGACGGTGACAACAGAGTGACCAAGTTAAATGATGTAGCAGGTGAGCCACGCAAAAATTTAGCCTGACACAGCATGGCTGTGACAACAGAGTGACCAAGTTAGATGAGGTAGCAGTTGAGCCACCCATAAATTTAGCCTGACACAGCATGGCGGTGACACCACCAAGTGACCAAGTTAGATGAGGTAGCAGGTGAGCCACCCAACCATTTAGCCTGACACAGCATGGCGGTGACACCACCAAGTGACCAAGTTAGATGAGGTACCAGGTGAGCCACCCAAACATTTAGTCTGACACAGCATGGCGGTGACAACAGAGTGACCAAGTTAGACTGAGTTAGCAGGTGAACCACCCAAACATTTAGCCTGACACAGCATGGCGGTGACACCACCAAGTGACCAAGTTAGATGAGGTAGCAGGTGAGCCACCCAAAAATTTAGCCTGACACAGCATGGCGGTGACACCACCAAGTGACCAAGTTAGACTGAGGTAGCAGGTGAGCCACCCAAACATGTAGCCTGACACAGCATGGCGGTGACACCACCAAGTGACCAAGTTAGATGAGGTGGCAGGTGAGCCACCCAAAAATTTAGCTTGACACAGCATGGCGGTGACACCACCAAGTGACCAAGTTAGATGAGGTAGTAGGTGAGCCACCCAAACATGTAGCCTGACACAGCATGGCGGTGACACCACCAAGTGACCAAGTTAGATGAGGTAGCAGGTGAGCCACCCAAACATTTACCCTGACACAACATGGCGGTGACAACAGAGTGACCAAGTTAGACTGAGTTAGCAGGTGAACCACATAAAATTTTACCCTGACAAAGCATGGGGGTGACAACAGAGTGACCAAGTGAGACTAAGTTAGCAGGTGAACCACATAAAATTTTATCCTGACACAGCATGGCGGTGACAACAGAGTGACCAAGTAAGACTGAGTTAGCAGGTGAACCACATAAAATTTTACCCTGACACAGCATGGCGGTGACAACAGAGTGACCAAGTGAGACTGAGGTAGCAGGTGAACCACATAAAATTTTACCCTGACACAGCATGGCGGTGACAACAGAGTGACCAAGTGAGACTGAGTTAGCAGGTGAAGCACATAAAATTTTACCCTAACACAGCATGGCGGTGACAACAGAGTGACCAAGTGAGACTGAGTTAGCAGGTGAAGCACATAAAATTTTATCCTGACACAGCATGGCGGTGACAACAGAGTGACCAAGTAAGACTGAGTTAGCAGGTGAACCACATAAAATTTTACCCTGACACAGCATGGCGGTGACAACAGAGTGACCAAGTGAGACTAAGTTAGCAGGTGAACCACATAAAATTTTATCCTGACACAGCATGGCGGTGACAACAGAGTGACCAAGTAAGACTGAGTTAGCAGGTGAACCACATAAAATTTTACCCTGACACAGCATGGCGGTGACAACAGAGTGAACAAGTGAGACTGAGTTAGCAGGTCAACCACATAAAATTTTACCCTGACACAGCATGGCGGTGACAACAGAGTGACCAAGTGAGACTGAGTTAGCAGGTGAAGCACATAAAATTTTACCCTGACACAGCATGGCGGTGAACCCAGAGTGACCAAGTGAGACTGAGGTAGCAGGTGAACCACATAAAATTTTACCCTGACACAGCATGGCGGTGACAACAGAGTGACCAAGTGAGACTGAGTTAGCAGGTGAAGCACATAAAATGTTACCCTAACACAGCATGGCGGTGACAACAGAGTGACCAAGTGAGACTGAGTTAGCAGGTGAAGCACATAAAATTTGGCTGTTTGAAGTTGACTCTACTAAAAAAAATTTTGAGTGTCTGTAGTTGACCCTCCTGAAAAATTGTTTTTTAGTGTCTGTAGTTGACCCTCCTAAAAAATTGATTGGAGTTAGCAGGTGGAGTTAGCAGGTGAAGCACATAAAATTTTACCCTAACACAGCATGGCGGTGACAACAGAGTGACCAAGTGAGACTGAGTTAGCAGGTGAAGCACATAAAATTTTACCCTGACACAGCATGGCGGTGAACCCAGAGTGACCAAGTGAGACTGAGGTAGCAGGTGAACCACATAAAATTTTACCCTGACACAGCATGGCGGTGACAACAGAGTGACCAAGTGAGACTGAGTTAGCAGGTGAAGCACATAAAATGTTACCCTAACACAGCATGGCGGTGACAACAGAGTGACCAAGTGAGACTGAGTTAGCAGGTGAAGCACATAAAATTTTATCCTGACACAGCATGGTGGTGACAACAGAGTGACCAAGTAAGACTGAGTTAGCAGGTGAACCACATAAAATTTTACCCTGACACAGCATGGCGGTGACAACAGAGTGACCAAGTGAGACTGAGTTAGCAGGTGAACCACATAAAATTTTACCCTGACACAGCATGGCGGTGACAACAGAGTGACCAAGTGAGACTGAGTTAACAGGTGAAGCACATAAAATTTTACCCTGACACAGCATGGCGGTGAACCCAGAGTGACCAAGTGAGACTGAGGTAGCAGGTGAACCACATAAAATTTTACCCTGACACAGCATGGCGGTGACAACAGAGTGACCAAGTGAGACTGAGTTAGCAGGTGAAGCACATAAAATTTTACCCTAACACAGCATGGCGGTGACAACAGAGTGACCAAGTGAGACTGAGTTAGCAGGTGAAGCACATAAAATTTTACCCTGACACAGCATGGCGGTGAACCCAGAGTGACCAAGTGAGACTGAGGTAGCAGGTGAACCACATAAAATTTTACTCTGACACAGCATGGCGGTGACAACAGAGTGACCAAGTGAGACTGAGTTAGCAGGTGAAGCACATAAAATTTGGCTGTTTGAAGTTGACTCTACTAAAAAAAATTTTGAGTGTCTGTAGTTGACCCTCCTGAAAAATTGTTTTTTAGTGTCTGTAGTTGACCCTCCTAAAAAATTGATTGGAGAAAGGTCCTGTAGGTGGCCCTCCTTAAACATTGTTTGAAAAGAGAGCCAGTTGGCCCTCTGAGAAATTGCTTGTTGGCTCAGCGTTTGTGTAAGAAGAGAAGGAGGAGTAGGAGAGGATACATGAAGAATCTTCATGTTGAGATGCTTTCCCCCGGTAGAGATTTGAATTCTGGTGAAATCCAGGCTTTATTCATTTTAATAAGCGTCAGCCTGTCAGCGCTGTCAGTTGACAGGCGTGTACGCTTATCAGTGATGATGCCACCAGCTGCACTGAAGACCCGCTCTGACAACACGCTAGCGGCAGAGCAGGCCAGCACCTCCAAGGCGTACAGTTCGGGCCACGTGTCCAGCTTTGCAACCCAATAGTTGTATGGAGCAGAGTGATCACGCAGGACGTTGGTATGGTCAGCTACGTACTCCCTCACCATCTTTCTGAACAGTTCCCCCCTACTCTGCCTAGACTGGGGACGGGTGACATAGTCTTGCTGGGGTGACATAAAACTGGCAAAGGCCTTGGAGAGTGTTCCCCTGCCAGCGATTGACAAGCTGCCTTCTCACCTCCTCTCCTCCGTTAGTTGGCCCACAGAACCACGTCCTCTGCAGGTGTTAGATGGGAAGGATAGCTTCAGCTTGTGCACCAGGGCCTATTGATATTGATTCACTCTCGTACTCCTTTCCTCTACAGGAATGAGAGTGGAAAAGTTCTGCTTGTACCGGGGGTCCAGGAGGGTGAACACCCAGTAATCGGTGTTGGCAAAAATGTTTTTAACGTGAGGGTCACAGGAAAGGCAGCCTAACATGAAGTCAGCCATGTGCGCAAGAGTCCCAACACGCAAGAGTTCCCTTTCCTCAGTAGGCTGACTTTCCATTTCCTCCTCCTCCAACTCCTCCTCTTCAGCCCATACACGCTCAACAGATAAGAAGGAATGAGCATAGGTACCCTCTTCAGTCTCGCCAACAGTCTCCTCCTCTTCCTCCTCATCCTCCTCCTCCAATACGCGCTGAGAAACAGACCTGAGGGTGGTCTGGCTATCAAGCAACGTATCTTCTTCCCCCATCTCCTGTGACAAGCGCAAAGCCTCTGACTTCATGCTGAGCAGTGACTTTTTCAGCAGACAAAGCAGCGGGATGGTGACGCTAATAATGGCGGCATCGCCGCTGACCATCTGTGTTGACTCATCAAAGTGGCTTAACACCTGACAGATATCAGACATCCACGTCCACTCCTCATTCTAGAATTGAGGAAGCTGACTAACCTGACTACCAGTTCTCGTGGAAGTTGTCATTTGGCAGTCTACAATCGCTCTGCAGTGCTGGTAAACCCTGGCTAACAAGTGTCATGGGAATTCCATCGCGTGGGCACATCGCACAACAGTCAGTGAGCTGGCAGTTGTAAGCGCTGTTGCACTGCTCTGAGGGTGGCAGCATCTGTGGTTGACTTACGGAAATGCGCACAGATGCGTCACACCTTGGTGAGCAATTCAGACAAATTGGGGTAGGTCTTGAGGAACCTCTGAACCACAAGATTGAACACGTGGGCCAGGCATGGCACTTGTGTGAGTCTGCCGAGTTGCAGAGCCGCCACCAGGTTACGCCCGTTGTCACACACAACCATGCCTGGTTTGAGGTTCAGCGGCGCCAGCCAAAGATCGGTCTGCGCCATGATGCCCTGTAACAGCTCTTGGGCGGTGTGCCTCTTGTCACCTAAGCTCAGCAGTTTCAGCAAGGCCTGTTGGCGCTTACCCACGGCAGTGCTGCTGCGCCTAGAGCTACCGACTGAAGGCGCCGTGCTCATGGATGGTAATTGAGAGTAGGAGGAGGAGGGGTTGGAGGAAGAGGCATAATAAGTCTGAGAAACCGTGACCGAGGTAGGCCCCGCAATCCTCGGTGTGGGCAGCACATGAGCGGCCCCAGGGTCAGACTCGGTCCCAGCCTCCACCAAGTTAAACCAATGTGCCGTCAGGGAGATATAGTGTCCCTGCCCGCCAGCACTTGTCCACGTGTTAGGTGGACCTTCTCAGTAACTGCGTTGGTCAGGGCACAGATGATGTTCTCTGACACGTGCTGGTGTAGGGCTGGGACGGCACATCGGGAAAAATAGTGGCGGCTGGGGACCAAGTACCGAGGAACAGCCACCGCCATCAGGTTGCAGAAAGCCTCAGTCTCTACCAGTCTATGGGGCGGCATCTCCAGGCTCAACAATTTGGAGATGTGGACGTTTAGGACTTGTGCATGTGGGTGGCTGGAATTGTATTTGCCCTTGCGCTCAAATGTCTGCTGCAAAGACAGCTGAACGCTGCGCTGGGACACATTCGTGGAGGTTGTGGAGGATCGTGGAGGTGAAGGGGTGGTTGCAGGGTGGGAGGCGCTCGTGCCGGGGTCCTGGGCAGGGGGTTGACTCGCCGAGCCAGCATGTGACACAGGGGAAGGGGCAGTGGTGTGACCCGCAGGAGGTGAACTGCTTTGGTTCCACTGAGTCGGGTGTTTAGCACTCATATACCTGCGCATGCTGGTAGTGGTTAGGCTGGTAGTGGTGGCTCCCCTGCTGATCCTGGTGTGGCACAGGTTGCACACCACAGTCCGTTGGTCATCCTCACTTTCTTTAAAAAACCTCCAGACTTGCGAACATCTAGGCCTCAGAGCGGGAGCTTGACTCCGTGAAACAGTTGCTGATCTACCTGCTCTGGCCCTGCTTCTCCCTCTGGCCACCCCACTGCCTCTTCCAACCTGTTCTGGTGCTGCACTTGCCTCCCCCTCAGAAGCACTGTCTTGAGTTGGATTACCAACCCAGCTCGGGTCAGTCACCTCATCATCCACCAGCTCTTCCTCCGATTCCTCACTCTGCTCCCCCCTCGAACTTACTGCCCTGACAACAACGTCACTGTCTGACAACCATGTCTCATCATCATCCGAAACCTCTTCACGCACTACATGCACTAAGTCCACACTCTCATCACCCACAGACTGCGAAAGTTCTAAATTTTGGGCATCGGGACAGAGCAACTGCTCAGGTTGCGGTTGAGCAATGGTTTGTGTCTCTGGGTAGGGTCCTGAAAAGAGTTCCTGTGAGTATGCCAGATCTGAATCCATACTTTCCGTGGGGGGGCAGCAGGCTGGGGGGAAGGAGGTTGAGCTGGAGGAGCCAGAGGTCTACTCCTTTGGCTAGCGTGGGTGGACTGCGTGGAAGACTTGGCGGTGGATAAATTACTGGACGCATTGTCCGCTATCCACGTCATCACCTGTTCGCACTGTTGTGGTTTCAATAGTGGTGTACCACGTGAACCTGAAAGTTGCGAGATGAAGCTAGGGAGCGAAACTCTGCGGCGTTCCACTGCTCCCTTATCAACATGTACTGTGTCACCCTGCCCAGGACCACGGCCTCTGCCCCCTACACTACTTGAACGCCCACGCTCTCGTCCTCGACCCTTAGCCCTTGGGTTCAACATTTTGTATGTTCACTGCACTGTATGATATATAACTGAGAGAAAAAACGTAGTCTTTAGATGGCGGCTATTGTACCGCAAACCACTCAATTTTTCACTGCAATGTATGATATATAACTGAGCGAAAAAACGTATATTTTCGACACTCCAGCTAGTGTGCAGCACACAACACAATTTCTTCACTGCACTGTATAATATGCAACTGAGAGAAAAAACGTATATTTTCTACACTCCGGCTAGTGTGCAGCACACGACAGAATTTTTCACTGCACTGTATAATATATAACTGAGAGAAAAAAACATATATTTTCTACACTCTGGCTAGTGTGCAGCACACGACAGAATTTTTCTTAAAGACCCTATCCCCTTGAGACAGGAAATTAACTGTGGCACCACCAATGTGGTGTACTTGCTAGAGTGCCCAGGTGGTTTACATTATGTGGGACGAACAACTCAAGCATTACGTGAACGCATGTCTGAACATCGACCCAATATAAAATGGAAAATTAGCACACACAGCGTTTCACGTCACTTTTCTGTGGTTCATAATGGAGATCCTACGAAACTAGTAGTAATACTCCTTGAACATATTCCCTCCTCATATCAATTGCTCTGTAGAAAGGAAATGTTCTGGATGTACAAACTGAATACACTAACTACGTTTGGACTTAATGAATTCATAGAATATGTAAATTATTAGTCCATTTACGCATATATTTTAGATCTTCTTTAATAATAATATTTTAAGATTTTTGTATATATTCTTTATTCATTATTTTTATGTATATACCACTCTATTTTGATTTTATATACATATATTATATATTCTTTATATTTTCTAATTTTATATTTTTTTTTAATTATTATTTTTATGTACACATTGTCCTATTCAGTTGTTTGATCTTATTGATTTTTTATTTGTCTAATAATTTATTCTTTTATATGTAGATATATACATCCTTTTAGGTAATTCTAGAAATATCCAATATTGTCACCTAATATTTATAAATTACTTATTTACTTATTTTCCCATTTTATTAAGGATATCATCTCTTAATATTATAAAAATGAGTTTCTGTTTGTCTGTCCGTCTGTTCGTCTGTCCGTCTGTCTGTCTGCTCTCTATGCGCGACCAAACTACTGGACTGATTTTCACCAAATTCAGCTGATGAGCTGATGGAAAGTGCTGTGGCTGGGGGCGTGTCACGTACCGTGTGGTTAGCGTGACACATGTTTCCGATTGCTCATGTTTGTGCCCTGGTATACTGTATGTGGTTTTGCTGGTTGCCAGGGGCAATGTGTAAATTGGTGGTGTCTCGGTTGTTCTCCCTGACACGGCTTCCATGTTGCTCATGTTTGTGCCCTGGCATTCTGGCTGCGGTAGTAGTCCGTGGTTGCTAGTTGCCAGGGGCAACGTGTAGTTTTGGTTGCTGGTATGTTCCCTTATTGTATACTTCCCTCCTTCCCTGTCTTGTTCTCATGGGGTTAACATATTGACCTGGGTGTGGTCACTAGGTGCTTTTATTCTGTTGTTGCTAGCCTGTGGGTTAGTTGTGCTCCAGCCTCCGTTGGTGCTGGAGCTATGCACCTTTCCTGGGATTCCATCTGCCCAGTCCTTGTGGCCACCTAATATGTCATCGAGGTCTTCCCGAGGTCTTCCCAAGATCATCCCCTTCCCTTATTCCGGTTATGTTGTGTGTTGTCCGGGTGGGTGTTTGGTCTGTGACTGCCATGTGTCTTCTGACATGGAGTCCAGACATTCCCTGTATGTTTGTGCCTTCGGTGAGAGGGCTCCAGGGTTCCCCGGAGGGGGAACAGCGAAACTGTGAGTTGTTGCTGGTGAGCTGGTTCCTGGGTGTGTTGTGTGTATTGAGTCCTGTTAGGTGTTCGGGTTCCAGTACATGTGCCTGGGCTCAGTCTTTGGAGTATGGGCTGCTGGTGCTTCTTCCAGCAGTATCAGCAGGTAAGCTGCCAGGTGCACCAGGACCATCCTGGAGGTGCAGCCAGTGAGTTTTGGATAAGTGCATCCCTACCATCTGGGGCTCTGTGAAGAACGGGGCTCACTGGGTTTCTGCCCTCTGGATTTGGTTCTTGGTTTTTCTGGTGCACTTGGTTCAGTGGTATTCCTTGCCGCTGGCTTCTTACCTGCTGATCAGGTCTTCAACTCACTGTAGTGTTTCGGTATACATTATATGCTCGGTGTGATGTTCCCTTCCACACTGAAGCGTGACAGGGCGTGACCGGATGTAGGCGTCTGCTGTGGTGAGTGAGTGCCGTGAGCCGAACATCGCGCTCTGCACCTGCTGACCTGCTTTGACCTGCTCTGACCTACCCGGTCCTCGGGCCTTCTGCCTTCTGTCTCCCTTCGGGAGATTACGCTGCGGGACTGTTTGGCCGTGCGCTGTGTAGGAGCCAGTGCTGCTGTGCAGTGCTGTGACCCCTCTGTGGCCCTCTGTGGCCCTCCTCCAGGAGCCTGTCATAGAAACATAGAAGATTGACGGCAGAAAAAGACCACCTGGTCCTTCTAGTCTGCCCTTTTATTATCATTTTATTGTTATCTTAGGATAGATACATGTTTATCCCAGGCATGTTTAAATTAAGTTACTGTGGATGTATCAACCACCTCTGCTGGAAGTTTGTTCCAAGCTTCTACTACTCTGAGTGAAATAATATTTTCTTATGTTGTTCTTGATTTTTCCCCCAACTAACCTCAGATTGTGCCCCCTTGTTCTTGTGTTCTGTTTCTTATTAATAACCCTTCCCTCCTGAACATTATTCAGTCCTTTAACATATTTAAAGGTTTCAATCATGTCCCCCCTTTCTCTTCTTTCCTCCATACTATACATATTAAGAACTCGGAGTCTTTCTTGATAAGTTCTGTGCTTTAGACCTTCCACCATTTTTGTAGCTCTTCTTTGGACCCGTTCTATTTTAGCAATATCCTTTTGCAGGTGAGGTCTCCAGAATTGAACACAGTATTCCAGATGTGGTCTCACTAGAGCTCTATACAGAGGGATCACAATCTCCCTCTTTCTGCTTGTTATACCTCTAGCTATGCAGCCAAGAATACGATTTGCTTTCCCTACCGCCTGGCTGCATTGGTTACTCATTTTGAGGCTGTCAGAGATGACTACCCCCAAATCCTTCTCTTCTGTCGGCTGTCGGCGGGCTGCCGCATGCCACGTGCCGCACCTGACCGCCGCTTGGAGCATCGGTTCCTCTTCACTGATGCCTCACTGATGCCTCATTGGTGCCTCAGTGGCGTGCTACTTTGCTTCATCCCCCTTACTGGGGGTCTGCTGGATCCTGGGGACAGCTAGGCTCCGGCTTGCTGTGCTTGCTCTCTCTGCTGTTTGCTGCTGTCTGCTGCTTACGTCCTTCTCTAGAAACACTGCTGAATCCTGCTGGTTTCTCTGTGGATGTCCTGGGATGCCCTCTGATGCTGCTGCCGCTGTGTTTGCTGTCTGTGACCCCTGCTTCGTTCGGCTTTCCTGCTCCTGTTCCTGCTCCTTGATACTGTAAGGTACTTCCTGGTCACTGCTCCCCAGGAATTGGTGGAGATGGTATTGTAGTGCCCGTGGTACGGGAACACTGCTTGAAGCACTTTGCTACTGTGCTGACTGATTGCTGAATACGTTTTATTTTTTTTATATCTCTCTTTGGGCAATGTGTTATACTCAGCAGTGACTGTAGAGGTGGTGTGTCGCTTGTTTGAGGTGATACCCCAATTTTTTGTTGTTTAAGCTCCTCTAACTGGACTTTCATCTGCATATTATTTAAATATTACGCTAATTATCATGTCCGGAAAAAATAAGAAGCCGGCGAGGACACCTGCTGGAGCCTCAGGATCTCTGGGCTCCATAGCAGGGAGCAGGAGCCGTAAAACTGGTCAGAGGGGAGAGGATCTGATAACTGTAAATGATAATATGCTAGATCAAATACATGAGGAAAAAAAGAGGGATATAGCAACTCACCTAGAAAAATACTCTCACCATCCTAAGGAGAGTGCTAGAGAACTATGCGACGGTGGAAAAAATGATAAGCTTAAGACAGCACTGAGGGCAAACTCTGAGATAGATCGAACGACTGGCACACGTGATTTGGCAAATGTAGAGTCTGTGGAAGGTGTGGAGAAAAAAACGGACACTATAGCGGAAACAAATATGCTTGCAGCTGGAGATGGAAAGAGGTCATCTGAGCAAGTAGAACCAACTTTAGCACATGTATACGGAGCAGTTAACTTGTGCAATACAACTCTGCTACAATTGTATACTCAAGTGGGGAGTGTAAAAACAGAGATCTCTTTCTTAAGAAATGATCTCCATAAAGTAAATGAAAAACTACATTCAGCTGAGCAGCGGATAAGTGAGATAGAAGATAAATTGACCCCTGTTATTGGGGCCTCTAAGTGCCAATCCAAAGAAATCTCCGCTTTGTCGGATAAAATGGACGATATAGAAAATAGATTAAGACATAACAATGTAAGAGTGGTAGGATTCCCAGAAAAGATAGAAGATCAAAAGCCCACTCTGTACTTTGAAAAATGGCTTAAAGATGTATTTGGTTCTACTGAATTAACGCCGTTTTTTGCTGTTGAAAGAGCTCACAGGGTACCCACTCGCCAATTACCACCAGGAAGCTCCCCTACACCTGTACTCATTAAACTGCTACACTATAGAGACCGGGACATTATTTTGAAACTCGCTAGGGAACGCGGGGACATTAAAATTAATGGTGCTAAAATTTCTTTTTTTCCAGACTATTCGGTGGAAATTCGAAAAAAAAGAGCTAATTTTTTTTATATTGAGAAGCGCCTATGAAACCTTAAAATCCCATATTCTATGTTGTATCCAGCGAGACTTCGAATTGAGGCACAGGGGAAGGTGCTATTCTTCAATACAACTCAGGAAGCATTGAAATGGCTGGATGTGTCGGAAGATGGATTGCAGCAGCATCTTGGAAGAGAACTCCAAGTGGAAGGGGCGCACGAGGAAGCGGGACAATCTATGCAATGAAACATATCTATCAGACTCCATTTCATGGGGTCTGATGGGAAGGATTGACTCCCTATATGTTTTTTCTGATTTTTTCTCTTTTTTTTTTCCTTTTCTCCCTTTCTCTCTTTGTTGCTTTTATTATGCCTAATCTTTGTTTTGTGGCGGGTTTCCTTTCTCCCTTTCCCGCCTCCTGGTAAGGGAGTGGAGGGGGGATAGAGGGTCCAAGGGAAAAATGGATATTATGTGGCAGGATACTTAATGATTTGTTATAGCGGGTGTTTAAGGAGCTCACGGGTAGAAAGTACTGCCCTAGTTGGTTGATCAATAACGGCGCTGATCTAACATGGCTGACCCTTTAAGAAAGGTCGCTAATTGCCCCGCTCCCTTTGGCTGGAAGGGAGTAGGTAATATTTATTTGGATAGGGAAAGAGTTAGTTTTGGGTGGGTTAGGGTTAGTAGGGGGTCCCCTCGCATGGCAGGCTGTGTACTAAAGTTAAGTTACTCCTCTCTTCTCTTTTTTTTTCTCTTTTCTTTTCCTCTCTTGTTTGGGTATGTTATATACTATGTCTCGGTATTCCATATATAATGGGCAACCTAATGGCTAGCGAGTTTCGTATTGTATCATGGAATGTGCGTCTGCAATTTTTGATCAATTAGAAAAATTTCAGCCTGCAATAGTGGCGCTGCAGAAGACGCATTTGACGTCCTCGGCAGTACCATTGTTGAAGAAAGACTGGGTTGGCTATAATTTTCACTCTATGTATACGTCGCAATCTAGGGGAGTAAGTGTTTTGGTGAATAAAAATATCCCGTTTGTATGCAGTTCGGAAGTAATAGATACAGAGGGTAGATACGTTATAGTGCAATGTAAAATTGGCGACAGAGTTGACATTGATTGCCTTATATATTCCTCCTCCATACTCGCCAAAAATTCTGCGAAAAGTGCTTGATAAGGCACATTTCGCGAGTGGTACCCCGTGTCTTATGATTGGGGATTTTAACATGTATGTAAATCCCTCACTGGATAAATTCCGGGGTACACAGATTCCAATGATGGACACTTGTACAGGAGTTGGTAATTTATTAAAAGAACTTGCCTTGGTAGATATATGGAGGATGAAACATCCGGGTGAAAAATGTTTTTCCTGTCAATCCAATACCTACGACTCCCTCTCTAGAATCGATCTTGCTATAATTACGGAGAATATGATACCATATATATCCAGAGTCACGTATCATCCTAGAACGCTCTCGGATCATTCACTACTGTCTTTGGTAATACATTTTACTAGACCACATTTAGGAGGTAGCCGCCTATGGCGACTGAATCCATCCTGGCTAAAGATTATTCCTAGAACATTGATGGAATTAAAGATTCGTGAATTTTTTGCTCTTAATGATGGGACGGCCTCTATTCCCATGGTGTGGGATTCGATGAAGGCATTTTTAAGAGGTATTTTGATTAAAGAAATCTCAAGCATTAAGAGCAAAAATAAAAGGATGGAGGAGGAGTTAAAAACTACAGTTACCTCCCTGGAGGAGAAGTACCTGGCAGCTCCCTCGGCAGACACCTTGCAATTGTGGAGACAAAAGCAGACTGAATTACAATCATATCTGACGATTCAAGCTGACAATAGACGCTTTTTTCTTAAACAAGTGCATTTTGAGGCAGGGGAAGGTACCGGTCGGATATTGGCTAGAATTGCTAGAGCGCAACAAGGCCCTTCTCAAATTGCACAGTTGAGGGACTCAAATGGGATACTGCATAGTGACTCACAGGAGATATTAGAGATTTTTAAAAGTTATTACTCTTCTCTATATTCATCACAATTATCTATCGTTAAAAACGAGATAGACAGTTATCTCGCTGATATCCCAACACCTACTCTCACTGTAGAAGCGCAGTCTTTTTTGGACTCCCCATTGCAGTTAGAGGAGTTGCTGAGTGCTATTAAAACAATGTCCAATGAGAAAGTTCCATGAATGGATGGACTGCCTAATGAAATATATCAAATGTATAGCCGGAGACAGCGTTGCAAATGCTGACAGTATTTAATAACGCTCTGAGAGTTGGAAATTTACCACCATCAATGAATGATGCAGTGATCGTGGTACTTCCAAAGGCTGGAAAGGATCCCCAGGCGCCAGAATCCTATAGACCCATATCCCTTCTCTCCAGCGACACTAAGGTGTTGGCAAAGGTACTTGCTGACCGTTTGGCCACTGTGATTGCATCAATTGTTCACCCTGACCAAACAGGCTTTATGCCTAATAAATCTACTGCTATCAATCTTAGGAGACTCTATCTCAATCTACAAGTAGAATGTGAAAATAAGGGCAATAGGATAATATTATCACTTGATGCCGCTAAGGCTTTTGATAGTATAGAATGGCAGTTTCTATGGTGTGCGCTGGAGAGAATGGGATTTGGGTCTAACTTTATAAAATGGGTGAAATTGCTGTACGCTTCCCCCAGAGCGTGTGTACAGACTAACTCTTCTGTCTCAAAAATGTTTAGCCTGGGAAGGGGTACTCGCCAGGGATGCCCACTATCCCCCCTATTATTCACGATAGCCCTGGAACCGCTGGCAGCGTGTATCCGGACGGCTCCCAATATAGAAGGTTTCCGCTTCGGTGATAAGGAAGAAAGAGTGGCGCTATATGCAGACGATATGCTGTTGTTTTTAGCAGATTCAGATATTTCCTTATCGAATACGATGCATATCGTCTGCAGATATGGTGACTACTCTGGGCTCCGAATTAACTGGAGTAAATCTGTGATAATGCCAGTGGATAGGTGGCCACGGGAAAAGGGAGATACAGTGGGTGAGTTAGTGTGTGTTACCAAATTTAAATACTTAGGGGTATATGTCACCGGTAAAGGTAGCGATTATATTTTGGACAATATTAGCCCACTATTGGAGAAATGGCGAACAAAAATCAAGGCATGGAACTCATTGAAGCTCTCTTTGGTAGGCAGGGCAGATTTCATTAAAATGATACTGATGCCACAGATTCGATATTTGTTACACAATTCTCCAGTATGGATACCTGGCCATATTTTTCAAAACATAGACAGTTTAGTCAACTTCTCTGGAAAGCTGGTGCCCCAAGGATAAAACTGGAGAAACTACAACTTCCTGTTAGTAAAGGTGGATTAGCTGTGCCCAATATGTGGAAATACTTTCTGGCTTCCCAACTGCAGCATTTGGTAGAAAATAATAGAGAACTCGGTCTGGACTCTAGAATGTATCTTATTGGACATCAAACTAAAACCCATAGCTTAGTTGAAGCTCTAGAAACAGAGAAAATGGGCAAGCATGATTCTCATGCACCGATTTTTCAACTTATGTATAAAGTATGGGATAGGGGAAAAAGGATGCTAAATATTGTGGGTACTCTAGAATGTACCCCAATTTGGTACAATAATAGACTACCAGAGATTGCCAAATTACAAGTAGCACGTAGTTGGATAAATAGGTGCATTGAATCAGTCGGGCAGTTATATAGAGAAGGTACATTTTGCTCATTCGCCCAGTTAGTAGAACAATTTAATATCCCTCGAACAACCTTTTTCTTTTATCTCCAAGTTAGACATGCGGTACAAGCCCAAAGTAAAACTATTAGGATGACTCCAGAAAAGTTCCTGGTGTGGGATATTTTAAAAGATAGTACCACTACAAAAGGCTTGATATCTGTATTCTATAATATACTTATGACTAAAACATGTGCTAACTTGGAAAGTGTGAGACAAATATGGGAGAAAGAGCTCGGCTATATGCCACTGGGAGCTTGGAATTGGATATTGGGGCAAACCCAGAAACTTACAGTAAGTCCAGCATATAGAGTTTCACAAATTTTCCTTCTCCATAGGGCATATCATACCCCAGAACTTTTATGTAGAATGGGGCTGAAGTCTACAGCTCAATGTGCGCGTTGTTTAGGCACCCCGGCGGACCTGCTTCATATTTTTTGGTTTTGCCCTAAGCTCCAATTATTTTGGGATCAGGTTTTAGGTAGAATACACAAAGTATATAAGGTCAATATACCCCGGGACCCGTTAAGTTGTATCCTTGGATACCTTGAACCATTGCAACTTGGGGCCTCACCAAAACTGGCAATTGCTAAAATACTATATGAAGCTCGGAAGCTCATAGTGTTGATGTGGATTGACAGTAATCCTCCAATATTTGTTGTGTTTTTGAAAAGAGTGCAAAATATTAATAAACTTGAAAGGGGGGTATTTATTAAGAGGGGCATTATTAAGAAATTCAAAAAGCAATGGGATGCCTGGATTAGGCACCATAATTTGATACAACTTGAAATAAGAGATGTTGATTAGATCTATGATGAGGTGGTGGCTTGCCATGCGAGGGGGCGAAGGGTGGGATGGGAATTTAAAAAGTTGGAAATCGATGTAGCAGAAGATAATTATGCAGTCTTGCTGTTCTATTCTCTATGTATAAAGATAGGGAAAGGTATGGCAAAGCAGGATATGTTATGAATAGAGATGAGCGAGCATACTCGTCCGAGCTTGGTGCTCGTTCGAGTATTAGGGTACTCATAAGTACTCGCAGCTCGGACGAGTATCTCGCCATACTCGAGGAAATGGCAACTTCCGCATCGTGCTTTTTTGGCGCCTATAAACACAGCCAATCACAAGCCAGGAGACGGTACACCCAGCATCACGTGGGGCTCTTACATGTCGATAGCAGGGGTTGGCTGGCCTGATCAGGTGACCCTGGAATATATTAGTGACCGGCCGCGGCGCTCGGCTCAGATGCCATCTGGATGTCGTTAGGGATAGAGCTGCTGCCTTTCAGGGACAGTGTTAGGGCCTGAATTTAGTTCTCAGTTAGGCAGGAATCACCCACAAAGAACCCAACAGCCCTTCTAAGGGCTAGAAGAAATTTTTTTTTTGTCTCCTGGCTTGGCTGGCTGGCTGGCACTAGTAGTGCAGCTATCGCCATATCTAACCCTGTTTTTTTTTTATTGTTCTATCTCAGTGATACAAATCCATTGCACACAGCAGTGTGGAACCATTCTGTGTGTCACAGTTCAGCACTGACTCACTCCAATCCATATATACTGTCCAGGTGACACTTTCTGTACGTCACAGAATACAACCAAGTCATTTGCTACCAATATCATCTACAGCTTGATCCAGAAAACTCTCTGTGCGACATTTGTCTGGGTCGCAGACTAAATAGCCACCGTTAACAGGGTGTCAGTCAGTTCTACCATAGTTCTTGCACGTCACGTTCCCAAAAAAACAAAATAAAAAAAAAATTTATTTTTTCAGTTGTTTTAGCTCAGTGATACAAATCCATCTTACTCAGCTGTGTGTCACAGTTAAGTACACTAGCTCCCATCCGTATATACTGTCCAGGTGACACTTTCTGTACGTCACAGAATACAACCAAGTCATTTGCTACCAATATCATCTACAGCTTGATCCAGAAAACTCTCTGTGCGACATTTGTTTGGGTTGCAGACTAAATAGCCACCGTTAAGAGGGTGTCAGTCAGTTCTACCATAGTTCTTGCACGTCACGTTCCCAAAAAAACAAAATAAAAAAAAAATTATTTTTTCAGTTGTTTTAGCTCAGTGATACAAATCCATTTTACTCAGCTGTGTGTAACCTTTCTGTGTGTCACAGTTCAGTACACTAGCTCCCATCCGTATATACTGTCCAGGTGACACTTTCTGTACGTCACACAATACAACCAAGTCATTTGCTACCAATATCATCTACAGCTTGATCCAGAAAACTCTCTGTGCAATATTTGTTTGGGTTGCAGACTAAATAGCCACCGTTAACAGGGTGTCAGTCAGTTCTACAATAGTTCTTGCACGTCACGTTCCCAAAAAAACAAAATAAAAAAAAAATTATTTTTTCAGTTGTTTTAGCTCAGTGATACAAATCCATCTTACTCAGCTGTGTGTCACAGTTCAGTACACTAGCTCCCATCCGTATATACTGTCCAGGTGACACTTTCTGTACATCACAGAATACAAACAAGTCATTTGCTACCAATATCATCTACAGCTTGATCCAGAAAACTCTCTGTGCGACATTTGTTTGGGTTGCAGACTAAATAGCCACCGTTAACAGGGTGTCAGTCAGTTCTACCATAGTTCTTGCACGACACGTTCCCAAAAAAACAAAATTAAAAAAAACACGTATTTTTTCAGTTGTTTTAGCTCAGTGATACAAATCCATTTTACTCAGCTGTGTGTAACCTTTCTGTGTGTCACAGTTCAGTACACTAGCTCCCATCCATATATACTGTCCAGGTGACACTTTCTGTACGTCACAGAATACAACCAAGTCATTTGCTACCAATATCATCTACAGCTTGATCCAGAAAACTCTCTGTGCGACATTTGTTTGGGTTCCAGACTAAATAGCCACCGTTAAGAGGGTGTCAGTCAGTTCTACCATAGTTCTTGCACGTCACGTTCCCAAAAAAACAAAATAAAAAAAAAATGTATTTTTTCAGTTGTTTTAGCTCAGTGATACAAATCCATTTTACTCAGCTGTGTGTAACCTTTCTGTGTGTCACAGTTCAGTACACTAGCTCCCATCCGTATATACTCTCCAGGTGACACTTTCTGTACGTCACACAATACAACCAAGTCATTTGCTACCAATATCATCTACAGCTTGATCCAGAAAACTCTCTGTGCAACATTTGTTTGGGTTGCAGACTAAATAGCCACCGTTAACAGGGTGTCAGTCAGTTCTACAATAGTTCTTGCACGTCACGTTCCCAAAAAAACAAAATAAAAAAAAAATATTTTTTCAGTTGTTTTAGCTCAGTGATACAAATCCATCTTACTCAGCTGTGTGTCACAGTTCAGTACACTAGCTCCCATCCGTATATACTGTCCAGGTGACACTTTCTGTACGTCACAGAATACAAACAAGTCATTTGCTACCAATATCATCTACAGCTTGATCCAGAAAACTCTCTGTGCGACATTTGTTTGGGTTGCAGATTAAATAGCCACCGTTAACAGGGTGTCAGTCAGTTCTACCATAGTTCTTGCACGTCACGTTCCCAAAAAAACAAAATAAAAAAAAACACGTATTTTTTCAGTTGTTTTAGCTCAGTGATACAAATCCATTTTACTCAGCTGTGTGTAACCTTTCTGTGTGTCACAGTTCAGTACACTAGCTCCCATCCGTATATACTGTCCAGGTGACACTTTCTGTACGTCACAGAATACAACCAAGTCATTTGCTACCAATATCATCTACAGCTTGATCCAGAAAACTCTCTGTGCGACATTTGTTTGGGTTGCAGACTAAATAGCCACCGTTAACAGGGTGTCAGTCAGTTCTACCATAGTTCTTGCACGTCACGTTCCCAAAAAAACAAAATAAAAAAAAAAATTTATTTTTTCAGTTGTTTTAGCTCAGTGATACAAATCCATCTTATTCAGCTGTGTGTAACCTTTCTGTATGTCACAGTTCAATACACTAGCTCCCATCCATATATACTGTCCAGGTGACACTTTCTGTACGTCACAGAATACAACCAAGTCATTTGCTACCAATATCATCTACAGCTTGATCCAGAAAACTCTCTGTGCGACATTTGTTTGGGTTGCAGACTAAATAGCCACCGTTAACAGGGTGTCAGTCAGTTCTACCATAGTTCCTGCACGTCACGTTCCCAAAAAAACAAAATTTTATAAAAAATATAAAAAAACAAATATTAAGAAAAATAATTTTTTCAGTTGTTTTAGCTCAGTGATACAAATCCATTTTACTCAGCTGTGTGTAACCTTTCTGTGTGTCACAGTTCAGTACACTAGCTCCCATCCGTATATACTGTCCAGGTGACACTTTCTGTACGTCACACAATACAACCAAGTCATTTGCTACCAATATCATCTACAGCTTGATCCAGAAAACTCTCTGTGCGACATTTGTTTGGGTTGCAGACTAAATAGCCACCGTTAACAGGGTGTCAGTCAGTTCTACCATAGTTCTTGCACGTCACGTTCCCAAAAAAAACAAAATAAAAAAAATATATATTTTTTCAGTTGTTTTAGCTCAGTGATACAAATCCATTTTACTCAGCTGCGTGTAACCTTTCTGTGTGTCACAGTTCAGCACACTAGCTCCCATCCGTATATACTGTCCAGGTGAAACTTTCTGTACGTCACTTAATTCTACCAGACTGAACAAGTTTGTGGGTTTCAGTACACCAGGCCCATTTAATTTTTTTTTTATATCATACACTTATATACAAACAATGTTGAACCTCAGGGCTAAGGGTCGAGGACGAGGGCGTGGGCGTGGGCATTCAATTACTGCAGGGGGCAGAGGCCGTGGTCCTGGGCAGGGTGAGACAGTACCTGCTGATGAGGGAGCAGGGGAATTCCGCAGAGCTACACTCCCTAGCTTCATGTCTCAACTTACAGGGACACGTGGTAGAGGACTGTTGAAACCACAACAGTGCGAACAGCTCATCTCGTGGATTGCGGACAATGCTTCAAGTAATTTGTCCACCAGTCAGTCTTCCACGCAGTCCACCCACGTTACCCAAGGGAGCACTCCTATGGCTCCTCCACCTCAACCTCCTTCCCCCAGTCTGCCCCCTCCCAGGAAAATTTGGAATGCGATCCGGCATACTCTCAGGAACTGTTTTCTGGACCATTCCCAGAGTCACAAACCACTTCTCAGGTTGCTGCTGACCTCATTCCCGATGCCCAAGTTTTCCAACTGTCGCAGTCTGTGGGTGATGATGATGACAATGTTGAGTTAGTGGAAGAAGTTTGCAAAGAGGTGTCAGACGATGAGGAGACACGGTTGTCAGACAGTGGTGAAGTTGTTGTTAGGGGAGGAATTCCGAGGAGGGAGCAGACTGAGGAATCGGAGGATGACGAGGTGACTGACCCAAGCTGGGTTGATAAGCCGAGTGAAGACAGTGCTTCTGAGGCGGAGGCGAGTGCTGCACCAGAACAGGTTGTAAGAGGCAGTGGTGTGGCCAGAGGGAGAAGCAGGGCCAGAGCTGGTGCATCAGCAGCAACTGTTTCACGTAGTGAAGCTCCCGTGGCGAGGCCTAGATGTTCGCAAGTCTGGAGGTTCTTTAAAGAAAGTGAGGATGACCGACGGACTGTGGTGTGCAACCTCTGCCACACCAGGATCAGCAGGGGTGCCACCACTACTAGCCTAACCACCACCAGCATGCGCAGGCATATGAGTGCTAAACACCCCACTCAATGGAACCAAGGCCGTTCACCACCTCCTGCGGGTCCCACCACTGCTCCTTCCCCTGTGTCACTCGCTGCCTCTGCTAGTCAACCCCCCGCGTCACTCGCTGCCTCTGCTAGTCAACCCCCTGCCCAGGACCCCGGCACGAGCGCCTCCCGCCGGAAAACCACACCTTCGCCTCCACGATCCTCCACAGTGTCCACCAACATGTCCCAGCGCAGCGTTCAGCTGTCTTTACAGCAGACGCTGGAGCGCAAGAGGAAATACAGTTCCACCCACCCACATGCCCAAGCCCTCAACGTCCACATCTCCAAATTGCTTAGCCTGGAGATGCTGCCCTATAGGCTGGTAGAGACCGAGGCCTTTCGAAATCTCATGGCGGTGGCTGCCCCTCGGTATTCCGTCCCCAGCCGCCACTATTTTTCCCGATGTGCCGTCCCAGCCCTACACCAGCACGTGTCATAGAACATCATCCGTGCCCTGACCAATGCTGTTTCTGAGAAGGTCCACCTAACCACAGACACGTGGACAAGTGCTGCCGGGCAGGGACACTATATCTCACTGACGGCACATTGGGTTAACTTGGTGGAGGCTGGGACTGAGACTGACCCTGGGGCCGCTCATGTACTGCCCACACCGAGGATTGCGGGAACTACCTCGGTCACGGTCTCTCAGACGTAGTATGCCTCCTCCTCCTCCGACCCCTCCTCCTCCTCCACCGAATTACCGTGCCGTGGGTAAGCGCCAGCAGGCGGTGCTCAAACTGCTGAGCTTAGGTGACAAAAGGCACACCGCCCAAGAGCTGTTACAGGGCATCACGGCGCAGACCGATGTGTGGCTGGCACCGCTGAACCTCAAGCCAGGCATGGTTGTGTGTGACAACGGGCGTAACCTGGTGGCGGCTCTGCAACTCGGCAGACTGACACATGAGCCATGCCTGGCCCACGTGTTCAACCTAATTGTTCAGCGGTTCCTCAAGACATATCCCAATCTGTCTGATTTGCTCACCAAGGTGCGCCGCATCTGTGCGCATTTCCGCAAGTCGACCACAGATGCTGCCACTCTCAGGGCAGCGCAGCGCCGCCTACAACTGCCCGCTCACCGATTGTTGTGCGACGTGCCCACGAGATGGAATTCCACATTAAACATGTTATCCAGAGTTTACCAGCAGCCTTGTAGACTGCCAGATGTCATCTTCCACCAGAACTGGTAGTCAGGTCTCTCAGATTCCTCAAGTCTACAATGAGGAGTGGACGTGGATGTCTGATATCTGCCAGGTGTTGAGCAACTTTGAGGAGTCAACACAGATGGTCAGCGGCGATGCCGCCATTATCAGCCTCACCATCCCGCTGCTTTGCCTGTTGAAAAACTCACTGCTCAGCATCAAGTCGGATACTTTGCGCTTGTCACAAGAGACGGTGGAGGAAGATACGTCGCTTGATAGCCAGAGCACCCTCCGGTCTGTTTCTCAGCGCGTATCGGAGGAGGGGGATGAGGATGAGGAGGAAGAGGAGGAGAATGTCGGCGAGACAGTAGAGGGTACCAGTGCTCAGTCCTTAACTCTTGAGCATGTATGGGCTGAAGAGGAGGACTTGGAGGAGGAGGAGGAAATGGAGAGTCAGGCCAGTGAGGAGAGGGAATGGGCACATGGCAGACTTCATGTTAGGCTGCCTATCCTGTGACCCTCGCGTTAGAAGAATTTTTTCCAACACCGATTACTGGGTGTTCACTCTCCTGGACCCACGGTACAAGCAGAACCTTTCCACTCTCATCCCTGCAGAGGAAAGGAGTATGAGAGTGAATAGATATCAACAGGCCCTGGTGCACAAGCTGAAACAATTCTTCCCATCTGATGCCGCTAGCGGCAGAGGGCATGGTTCTGTGGGCCAAGTAGCGGGGGAGAGGAGGCGAGCAGGCAGCTTGTCCAGCACTGGCAGGGGAACGCTCTCCAAGGCCTTTGCCAGTTTTATGTCACCCCAGCAAGACACTGTCACCTGTCCCCAGTCTAGGCAGAGTAGGGGGGAGCTGTACAGAAAGATGGTGAGGGAGTACCTAGCTGACCATACCAACGTCCGTAGCGATCACTCTGCTCCATACAACTACTGGGTTTCAAAGCTGGACACGTGGCCTGAACTGGCGCTGTACGCCTTGGAGGTGCTGGCCTGCCCTGCCGCTAGCGTGCTGTCAGAGCGGGTATTCAGTGCAGCTGGTGGCGTCATCACCGATAAGCGTACACGCCTGTCAACTGACAGCGCTGACAGGCTGACGCTTATTAAAATGAACAAAGCCTGGATTTCACCGGAATTTAAATCTCCTCCGGGGGAAAGCAGCTAAAGATTTAAATAACTTATGTATCCGATTCCTCTTATCTACTCCTCTTCTCTACTCCTCCTCCTCCTCCATATCGTCTTTGCCTAACGCTGACCCAAAAAACGCCATTTTTTAGAGGTCCAACTGGCACTCTTTTAGCACAATTTTTCAGGAGGGCCCCTACAGGCCCTCTATTCAAACAATTTTTCCAGAGGTCCACCTACAGGTACTCTCTTCAAACAATTTTTCAGGAAGGCCCCCTACAGGCCCTCTGTCCAAACAATTTTAACGGAGGTCCACCTACAGGCCCTTTCTCCAAACAATTTTTCCGGAGGTCCACCTATAGGCCCTCTGTCCAAACAATATTTCCGGAGTTCCACCTACAGGCCCTCTCTCCAAACAATTTTTCCGGAGGTCCACCTATAGGCCCTCTGTCCAAACAATTTTAACGGAGGTCCACCTACAGGCCCTCTCTCCAAACAATTTTTCCGGAGGTCCACCTATAGGCCCTCTGTCCAAACAATTTTAACGGAGGTCCACCTACAGGCCCTCTCTCCAAACAATTTTTCCGGAGTTCCACCTACAGGCCCTCTCTCCAAACAATTTTTCCGGAGGTCCACCTATAGGCCCTCTGTCCAAACAATTTTAACGGAGGTCCACCTACAGGCCCTCTATCCAAACAATTTTTCCGGAGGTCCACCTATAGGCCCTCTGTCCAAACAATTTTTCCGGAGTTCCACCTACAGGCCCTCTCTCCAAACAATTTTTCCGGAGGTCCACCTATAGGCCCTCTGTCCAAACAATTTTGACGGAGGTCCACCTACAGGCCCTCTCTCCAAACAATTTTTCCGGAGGTCCACCTACAGGCCCTCTGTCCAAACAATTTTTCCGGAGTTCCACCTACAGGCCCTCTCTCCAAACAATTTACGTCTTTTTCCTATCTTTCTCTCTCTCCAAACTATTTTTCCGGATAGCTGCCATATATGGTATTAAACTGAGTAGTATACATAGAACACATACCACACTTGATCAAGCTCATAATTGACAATTGTACCGGTTGATGCTAAATTTTTAAGTTGGGGTCCTGCGTCGTCATTCTAAATACATCCGGCTGTTGTCACCACCACACACGCTAGCCCAGGGGGCACTCCTCTGGCTCTTCCAGCGAAACCTCCTTCCCCCCAGCCTGCCCCCCCCCCACCTACAGGCCCTCTCTCCAAACAATTTACGTCTTTGTCCTATCTTTCTCTCTCTCCAAACCATTTTTCCGGATAGCTGCCATATACGGTTTTAAACTGAGTAGTATACATACCACAGTTGATCAATCTCATAATTTACGACTGTACTGGTTGATGCTAAATTTTTAAGTTGGGGTCCTGTGTCGTCATTCTAAATACATCCAGCTGTTGTCACCACCAAACACGCTAGCCCAGGGGGCACTCCTCTGGCTCTTCCAGCGAAACCTCCTTCCCCCCAGCCTGCCCCCCACCTACAGGCCCTCTCTACAAACAATTTACCCGGATATTAGAAATTGTACAGATTTTTTTTTGGTTCTTCTTTTATCTGCCTCATGACCTGTGATAGGCAGAGCATGGACACGTCCCCTTAGCTGCAGTGGGAAAGACACTCCCCTGGCCAGAGCAAGCTCTTTTTCCATTTTCCGTGGTCGAAAAATCCATTAAATATAAAGTCCCAAGATAGGGGACGTATACGGTATTAAACTGAGAAGAACTGATACCATACCGGTTGATTCAACAGTTTTCCAAAATCCATTCTGGCTGTTGTCACCACAACACACGCTAGCCCAGGGGGCACTCCTCTGGCTCTTCCAGCGAAACCTCCTTGCCCCAGCCTGCCCCCCACCTACAGGCCCACTCTACAAACAATTTACCCAGATAAGGGACGTATTAGATGTTGTACTGATGTTTTTTTTTGTTCTTCTTTTAATTGCCTCCTGACCTGTGATAGGCAGAGCATGGACACGTCCCCTTAGCTGCAGTGGGAAAGACACTCCCCTGGCCAGAGCAAGCTCTTTTTCCATTTTCCGTGGTCGAAAAATCCATTAAATATAAGGTCCCAAGATAGGGGACATATACGGTATTAAACTGAGAAGAATCGATACCATACCGGTTGATGCAACAGTTTTCCAAAATCCATTCTGGCTGTTGTCACCACCACACACGCTAGCCCAGGGGGCACTCCTCTGGCTCTTCCAGCGAAACCTCCTTCCCCCAGCCTGCCCCCCACCTACAGGCCCTCTCTACAAACAATTTACCCGGATAGGGGACGTATTAGATGTTGTACTGATGGTTTTTTTTGTTCTTCTTTTAATTGCCTCCTGACCTGTGATAGGCAGAGCATGGACACGTCCCCTTAGCTGCAGTGGGAAAGACACTCCCCTGGCCAGAGCAAGCTCTTTTTCTGTTTTCCGTGGTCGAAAAATCCATGAAATATAAGGTCCCAAGATAGGGGACGTATACGGTATTAAACTGAGAAGAATCGATACCATACCGGTTGATGCAACAGTTTTTACAAATCCATTCTGGCTGTTGTCACCACCACACACGCTAGCCCAGGGGGCACTCCTCTGCTCTTCCAGCAAAACCTCCTTCCCCCCCACAGGCCCTCTCTCCAAACAATTTACCCGGGTAGGGGGACATATTAGATATTGTACTGATTCTGAATTGTATCCTGCAATAGACAGGAATTGAACCCAGATCAACTGCTTGGGAAGTAGCTATGCTCACCACTATACCACCAGCAGGCACAGCAACTGATAAGAACAGATACTAAACTTGATTTCAGCTGCAGTGCCAGCATGAGCAGTGGTGTCACCTGCAGGCGGTGATGGACCTTCGTTGCACCTAGTTGGGTGCTTCCCTAACATGTGATGGGTATTTGCCTCACCTTTCTTGGTCTGGGTGAGCACAATTGCCATGAGGGTAACCACCAGGCTGTTGCCTGAGGATTTGGGGTAATGGTGGGATTAAGCAGCCTCAGAGGCATCCATGCATGCTGCCCCTGCTGTTTCCTGTCCATTTCCGTGGTGTTTCCATCATTTTCTGAGGTTTCCAGGTTTTCAGGCAAACTTCCCTGTGAAGAGCTTTGGTCCCCCGCAAAAATGCTCGAGTCTCCCATTGACTTCAATGGGGTTCGTTATTCGAAACGAGCACCCGAGCATCGGGAAAAGTTCGACTCGAATAACAAGCACCCGAGCATTTTAGTACTCGCTCATCTCTAGTTATGAATAATATGATTCTTTTTTTTTTTTTTTTTCTCAGTTTTTTCCTCTTTCTTATCTTCTGCTGAATGAGATGCATATTGCCATATTGTATTATAATAACTTAAAATTTAATAAAAAAATTTAAGGGTTCTAAAATGGGGTAATTTATGGGGAAAAAAAAAAATTCGGCACACAGGTACATCAGGTGTCCGGGAAGGTTTTAGACCAGGTCTCATCTCTCTAGAACGTACCGTTCCCGAGATATTCCCAAAATATGATCTCCATTAGCCAATATTAGCTTGGGAGCTTTGGTTTTAAACCCCAACTGCCATTCTCTGCACAGACACACACAGGGAGGGCAGGTTTCCATAACAACACATCCAGGTTATTAGCAGCCAGCTGATGATCTCAGCTCAGCCCAGCCATTTCTATTCACTGACACTGTTACCATAAATATAACTTATGTTTTAGACTAATTTTAGACTACGACAGTTCAGTAGTAATAAAAGATGTTTTCTTCCACTGCTACCCATTGCGTGGCCTCATAAAGAATGGTATCGATCTTTAATTCAGGCCACCCTAAAAGAAGTACCTAAAACCCCGCCCCTGGTCTCGCTAAGCCACGCCCTGACTCCATCAGACCACACCCCCTCCCATTCCGCAGCCAACAGGGATTTAAAAAATAAAGGTAAAAATCAACTTCTGTCAGCTGCAGAGATGGGTGGGAGGTTAACTTTCTTTCTGCAACGACACACAGAAACATTAAATGAAATAGATTAAATACACCCATGCGAAGCGTCTTGCTAAGCCACGCCCCTTACTCTGTCAGGTCACGCCCCCTTCCACTCCGCAGCCAACGGGGATTGAAAAAATGAAGGTAAAAATAAACTTCTGTTAGCTGCAGGGGTGGGAGGGTGAATTTCTCTCTGCAACGACACATAAAAATTTTAGATGAAATAGATTAATTTTAGACTACAACCGTTCAGTAGTAATAAAATATGTTTTTTCCACTGCTACCCATTGCGTGTCCTCATAAATTACCATGGCATCGACCTTTAATTCAGGCCACCCTCAAACGAAGGACTTAAAAGCAACCCCTCCCTCCCAAGGTCCAGCTAAACCACGCCCCCACTCAGGTCACGCCCCCTCCCACTCCCCAGCCAATGGAGATTGAAAAGATTAAGGTAAAAATCAACTTCTGTCAGCTGCATTGACTTTCTCTCTGCAACGACACACAGAAACATTAAATGAAATAGATTAAATATACTAATTTTAGACTAAGACCGTACAGTAGTAATAAAAGATGTTTTCTTCCACTGCTACCCATTGCGTGTCCTCATAAATTACCATGGCATCGACCTGGCCACCCTCAAAAAGAAGGACTTAAAACCCCCGCCCCAGGTCTCGCTACATCACGCCCCCGACTCGGTCAGGCCACAACCCCTCCCACTCCACAGGCAATGGAGATTGAAAAATTGAAGGTAAAAATCAACGTCTGTCAGCTGCAGGGGTGGGAGGGAGGATGACTTTCTCTCTGCAATGACACACAGAAACATTAAATGAAATAGATTAAATATACCTGTGCGAAGCAATGTTTTCTTCCACTGCTACCCACTGTGTTTCCTCAAATTACCATGGCATTGACCTATAATTCAGGCCACCCTGAAAGAAGCACTTAAAAGCACCCCCACACACAACACAAGGTCCCGGTAAACCACGCCCCCGACCCGCTCAGGTCATGCCCCCTCCCATTCCACAGCCAATGGGGACTGAAGAA